>JAQJVL010003698.1:0-56393 GCA_035578905.1 Stictocephala bisonia | reverse complement strand
GATTACGAATTTAAATTAAAATATTACTGTAACACCGAAAAAACGACGCGTTTGTATTTAATATAGAAATAATTTTTAATAATCGTCTATGTATTTATTATAGTATAATGTAATAAATCGTGTGAGTTGGCAGCACTGAGATATTTTTCTGCAATTAATCGTGTGAGTTGGTAACACTGTGGAAAAAACAGTTAGTACATTTTAAGAAAAACAGATTTTTTTTGTGCATCTTTCACATATGGCACCACATCAGATGATACTAGCAGACGACAGGCGTAACGTCAGAAAAAAGAGCGCGAAAACGGTGTGACGTCACACCAAAACAACACTGACCTAGGACAACGTCGCGGGGGGTCCACGTGCTCGTAGTAAAATTGACCTTCAAGGTCACCACGTGGCTGATAACAGTTGTAAACAATAGTAAACTTGACCTCAAGGTCAACACGTGGCTGATAACAGATTAGCGGTGACCTTTGACCCTGTCCTGGTAGCGGTCTGACGTGACGTCACACTGTCCTAGAACCCCCATTCTATACTACTCCCTGGATATGCTAAAAACAAGTAAAAAATGTGTAAATGTTTGGTATATGAGCATGTACATAACTACACAGTTTCATTACATTTATTCAATAGAAGTTAATAAATATATTCCAGACTTTTCCACAACCAATCCAAATACCACTCACTCACTCATGACGAAATCTCAAAAACACCGTACAGATTTTTACGAAATTTTAAAGGAAGTTAGTTAGCATTAGTACCGAAAGGACTTAGAAAGGATTTTTCAAAATTCCTCTCCTAAGGGGTACAAACAGCCCCTAAAAATAGTCTTTTTTCCATAAAAATAACATTAGTTTGATTTTAGTAAATTAATAAAAGGTGTTTTGTAAATAAATAAACATGTTAATTTTGTATATTTTACATTACCCTATTGATGCCATAAGAGTTTAATCTTCAGCTGTTAAAAAAAAAAAAAAAAAAAAAAAAAACAAATGAAATAAACACGTTTGAAATAGGCTAAGTAATATGCTATACCAATAAATAGGTAGCAACGCAAGTAGTGTGATGAAATACTGTAAATAAATCTAATATTGTGATTTTACGTTGGACAGATGATCTAGTATTATTTTTAGTCAAAAGTCATATTCCGAGGCCGAAGGCCGAGGTGTATTGAGCGTAGAGAGTGGCGGGATTGGCATGCGAAGCGTGCAGGGGTGTCCCCTAGTATATTTTATAAAATACGTGATGATTTTGTAATATACTTATTCCTAATCATTTTATTATTCGGATACCTAGCTATGTACCTGGATGCTTTATATTTATGCCCGTGACTTCAGGAAGAACACTTTAAAATGCCATATGTGTAAAATAGGCATATATCAAGCGAAATTTATCGCTATATATAAGGCAAACTGTAAATCTTACCTTTTTAGCTATGGATATAGCCTCTTATTTATAATCGTGTAGTCGTTAGTCTGTGAATAAAAATAATTACTATTGCTCTTATATTCCAAGTTGAACTACCAATACGTATTGCATATTATGGAATACTTCAAGTATAAACTACTAAAGCTTAAAAATGTCATCTCAATTTCTAAGAAAGAAAAATGTTAATGTGAAATAAGTAGTAGAGTATATTAATAACTTTATACTTTACAACAATAAATTATGACGCTAAATATGGTGAGTAAACATTAAACCTTTTACTAACTCAACCAAAATATATATATCTACCTCCAACATGTAAGTTTGAGTTGAGCTGACGCATACTACAAGTTAGTTACAAACACCTGAATTTTGCTGATGTAGTGGCTTACGGCTCTGTGGCGACGTGTTGGTGCAGAGTTTGTTTGATGTAGTGGCTTACGGCTCTGTGGCGACGTGTTGGTGCAGAGTTTGTTTGATGTAGTGGCTTACGGCTCTGTGGCGACGTGTTGGTACAGAGTTTGTTTGATGTAGTTGGGGGACAATTTACTTTGTAAACCTTTACCAGTTTATCAACAGTTATATGCACAGTTTTTGTTACCTAAATCCATATTTGATTAACGTAGAAATTACATTCTTATAGGTGTTCGAACTTCGAAGTGTTACAAATTACTTTAATTAAGAAAATACAATTATGTTCTAAGGTAGCGTAGTTGGTTCAATCCCAGCTTCATGCGCTAAAGATTCTCAGTTCGATCCCAATCAGAGTCATAATACATTTTGAGAAGGATCAGCTGATAACCACCGGCTGTCCATTTGTCATTGGGCTATTAATTAATGACTCTTTCTAAGGAATAGTCGGCCTTAGTTTGTAACAATGACAACATTCACTCATCTACACTCATCACACTCATTCGAAATCCATATTCGCCCATATCTTGACGATCGGCGTCTTATGAATAAATAAATTTAAAAATGTACGTTTTTGCACACATACACATTTGTCAAGAGTACTTTGAATATTAAACTTGTTAAGTTGTAAGGTTATTTTTTATTTAATTTTATATTTATTTATATAAATTCTTCTGTCATAAAAACATTACCAATCTTAAACCCTCTACCTAATAGCTATTTGAGGAGATAACTATAACATTTGAAACACATTTTCAAAAGCACACTTAATTAGCTGTACTATATTGAAAAATTATTATACTTACTATTTAATAGTGTATGACTAAACGTATTTAACTGGAGAAAAAATACATTCACATACCCACAGCACCGACTCCTAAGAACCAGTCTACACATTTCTACAACCAACCTAAGACAAGTCGTATATTCGCATTGTATTAAGTTATAGTTTGCAACTAATTTTGTAAGATTCTGTCCGTTATTAAGTTTATTACATCACCTTACGTTTTGGAGGGCTGTTAAATAAATACATAGACTGACATCATAACAAACAATTTATTTTATTGTTAAGTTACATGTCATGATCCCCTTCAAAGTACTCCCCTCCCCAACGCACACACTTATTCCAAAGGTGTTTCCAATTTTGGAAACAGTCCTGGGAAGATTCTTTTGTAATGTCCTTCAGCTCCTTCATTGCATTTTCCTTAATCTCAGGTATTATCTCAAATCTACTTCTTTTCAAAGGTCTTTCGAGTTTGGGGAGTAAGAAGGAGTCACAATGAGCTAGGTCAGGAGAGTAGTGAATGGGGAAGCACAGGTAAAGAGTATTTGGCCAAAAACTCACGAGTTCTGAGGGATGAGTGGGCTGGAGCGTTGTTATGATGAAAAAAACCAGTCACGACTCTTCCACATTTTTAGTATTTTCCTCCTGATAGCGTCTCGCAGTGGTTTAAGAACTTCAATATAGCAAATCTGACTCACTGTGGAGCCTTGTGGGAGGTACTCATAGTGCACAATGCCCTGATCATCCAAGAAAAACTGTCAGCAACACCTTCTCATTGGAATGAACTGGTCCAGATTTTTTTTGGTCTTGGAGATGTTTTCCCCACCCACTGGGATGATTGACCTTTGTTTCGATGTCATAACCATACACCCATGATTCGTCACCTGTAATAATCCTCGACAAGAAGTTTTCATCTTCTTCTAAACGTTCAAGCAATTCCTCACAAATGATAATAATGATAATAATGATTTATTTCCATCCATTTTTACAAATATAAAACAATAATACGGCTCGGAAAAAATCTGCACACAATGAGCTTTTTGTTCATCTGTCATCAGTCGTGGAACAAATTTTGCGCCAACGTGGCACATCTGCAACTTTTCAGTAAAAATCTCATGACTTGACCCAACTGATATTCCACACTCCCCAGCAAACTCTCTGACAGTTAAACAACGATTTTCCCAAACCAGGGTATTGATTTTGTTGACATGTGAGTTGTCAGTTAATGTAGTTGGCCGTCCAGGACGCTCATCATCTTCAGTCAACTGGTGGCCATCTTTAAAACATTCATGCCACTTAAAACATATTGCACGCTTCATAGCAACGTCGTCGTAAGCCGTTTTGAGCATATCAAGCGTTTCACTCGCCGATTTGCCGAGTCTAACACAAAATTTCACAGCAAATATTTGCTCGTTCAAATTGCATATTGCATAATCCGTCAAATGATGAAAACAATATTCACAAATAACCTTGTTGCTAAGCAACCAATAATGATATTTACTATCTGCTTATTGCGTTGTAATCAGCTGATCTCTATGAAAATAGCCACTATAAGCGGATTTACCTGGAACTAACTGGGCCTGTGAAATTCAAACAGTCTATGTATTTTTTAACAGGCCTCGTATTTTTATATAAAACAAAAGTATTATTCCACAGCATTGTGATAATATTATTTAAAGGCAAAATAAATATTACTTAGGGTAATATAGTGGGCCTATTAAGGTTTAGTGCACATTTTATAATAACGAATTCAACTAGTCAATTCATAATTATAATTTTCTTTTTATGCAATATGAAAATATTTGTGGTCATACATTTAAAATGTATACACTTATCGTTTTGAATCAAATCATTTCAAATGAAATCAAATCAGTTTTTATTGCAGTAAGTACATATATTCAAAACAATTGATCCTAGCTTTTATTAGATATCTCAGGTAGCATGCATGTTTTGTGATAAATTGATTTTATTTCGACTGATTTATAGCTAAATAGTTATCGTTATTATTTTAATCAGACTCTTTATTGTATTATTAATTTATACCTCCCATTATATTTATTTCTTTTAATTGAAAATTAATCAGGTAATGGATGGCTCTTCTATACTACTTAAGGGTTTTCTGTTTCTGGAGGATTTTTGATTACACAGCACTTAAAGTAAATGAAAATCGGGTTTGTGGAACTCTGGGATACTTATTTAGTCATCATAACTCATTTACTTTTCATGTTCGTTTTATAAATATTTCAATTTCTTCTCCCAGTTTTGATTAGTCTGTTTTTGAAAATCATACTAAATAGAATGTAAATGTAAATGTTCCCATATTTTACACTGTAGGAGATATCTACGATGAATTTTTAAAAAGCTTGTAATAATTGTTATAGCTATGTAAAAATCTTTATGTACATTTTATTGGTTAATAACTTCTCTGTGAGGAAAAAATTAAAAAGGCTTTACACTTTAATAACAATGAATTTTACTTGTATCAAGATACTTCTTCGATAAAGATGATCACGGGCAAGATAATAACTTTTACTAATATAAAGCCAATATACCTATTAACTAAGTTGGTTTTCAGAACAACAGATATGGATATGGTTTTATGTTCCACAGAGTGTAAATTAATGTTGAATCGTTGAAAAAAATCTGTCTTTATCTATACACTAATGAACCCGTTGTCATTGGTTATATTGACAAACCTGTTATTTTGCAAATTTTTTCGCCTTGAAAATGTTATGAAGAATAATGTAGATGTTTTATTTGCAGTCATTATAATAGTTCAATAGTTTAATGAGGATGCCTTTATAAGTTGAATAGTTAATGACTTTAATAAGTATCATTAACGTTATTATATTTAAAATAAAAATCATGGCTAACCTAAAATATACAATAAATTATAATATTCTTCTCTTTAGTTATAGTTTTGTTAAATAATTATACATTAATAACAGTTTGAATATAATAGTTTGGTCATATTATGATACCAGAATTGTATGTATAGTGAAGCATAGATGATGTTCTTTGATCTTAATTTTATTAAGATATATTTTGCTGAAAAATAAATAGAGAAAATATATCTGGTGAAATCCTTATCTAAATTGAAACTATTAAGTGGACAGCAGCCATTACCGATAAGAACTACTTCTACAACACTCAAGCACATTTTAGTTTGTCATAAACCACAGAAGAACTCATATCTTGCGTGTCTTACCACTTACCAAAATGTCTCCGCTGGAATCCAGCCCAAGGACCAGTAACTCCGATCAATTTTCATGGAAAACCTGTTAGGAATCCAGTGGAAATATTTACCGTCTGTACTACAAAAGATCATATGGAATACCACACTACATACTTTTTAAGAAACAAATTATATGTTTTTAAGATATTTTATCACCATTAAATAAGCACAATAAATCGAATGTTAATTTATTTTATGGTAAATTCTTGGTCACTAAATTCCATCTTTCTTTCCTTTGTCCATATGAGCTTTTCTCCTTTTTTCTCCTCCTTCTCTATTTTTGGCTTCCTCTTTTTAATCTTTATCCCGTTAAGTGTTCCACTTACATAAACCGCCATTGAGAGCCAGTAGCCGAAAGATCTAAGGCATCATGATTTTGTACCTATTTTAAAAATTGTGCAAATTCGAACCATGGTCTTGACTGTTACTTACATCGGTTATATTCACCTTGTACTTCTTTTACTGGCTCTCCCCTTAAATCACAGATCAATAGCACATGGAGAATGAGTAGAGGAAGGTTAAAGAAGGGATCGGACTCTAATTATAAGGGTCTTATAAATTTTATGAGTAGGCTTATAAATACATTTAAAGTAACTTAACATTTGTATATTTAATCTGTCGTAAATTATGTTAGCCGTTTAATTTATCAAAATTCGCAATCTGAAGGGGGTAAATGAAACCATAGAAATACGTATTGCCGGCGTGGTGGCTCACTGGCGAAGGCTTCGGACTTCGGAGAGTAAGGTCCAAGGTTCGATTCCCCACTGAGCCAACGGTCGGTACTTCACTCGTTGGATAACGTTGTCGCACAGGCCTGTAGGACCTTGTAAATTGGCTTGTGAAGAAAAACAATTAAGGACATTGTATATAATGATTTAGAGGAGATAACTGAACTATGATCCACTTATTTCTTCTTCGACGGGAAGTTCCATGAACAAACTGAAGTTTCTGCTATTATACAATCTTTAACACCAGTTGCACCTAATCAATATATCAATCAAATGGAATATATTGAAATGAAGGTTCTAGAAACGTCTAACGTCGCCAAGCCAAGGCCTGGCATTGACATGTAGATGATGAAGTCTCACGGTATAAAGAAATTGGATGGTTTTCTGAACCATATTAATTTTATTCACTCTAACATCAAGTGTAAATAAATGGAGTTCTGCATTTTCTTGGTGATATTACTGTCAAAATAAGATACGGACGAATAGGTAATTCGGTATACCGGAAACCTTAACTTAAATTATGCTTCTCATCATCATCCAGCGCAGAAGAAATGAGTTTCAAACACTTTAGTGAATCGAGTCTTTCACATTTCAGACCCAAATAGTTGAAGGAAATAAAAGAAAATACTAAATTAAACCCAATCAAAGAATAAACATACGTTTACATAAATTAATAATGATATGGAAAAATAGCGAAAGAATAAATAACAAGAAAAAATATAGATACGAGACAAGATATTCACAACAAGACAAAATATAAAAGGAAGAACACAAACGATTGGAATATTAAACAATTAAAATATAAAACTGTTTACAAGTCACCGAATAAATTGCAGAATATTCTGGGACCAGTTAAATATGAAACAAAGATCACATTTATATGCTTTTTTTGAATGACTTTTTACTATCAATCCTTTTCATAATAATTCAGGTCAATGACGTGGACTAACATAATTATATATGTAAGTACTTCTTATGCCCAGATCATGACCCAACCTAATTTTACGTAATGTCAACTATGAATAAAACTATTGATGGAACTTTTGCACGTCACTTAAATATCTGTGATTCATAAAAAAACTAGGCACTTTACTTCCATGCGGCTAAATAATTTCAAAGGTATTTTGTAGGATAAAAGGGATGATATTTTTTACCTCTAAGGTATAAATGTTTTAAGTAGTGTCAACCTAGGGCCACTGGGGCAATATCCGGTTGTCAAAAATTTAAAGATAAGTTGGCCTGCGTCATATTAGAGTGTGACGTGGCTGAGGACGTCACGGGGACGTGAATTAATGACGTCACGATTTAAAGTTCAAGGTCATCCAAAGTAAGTTTTAAAAAAGAGATCTTGTACGAATTATTGTTTTCGTTACAATACTACTTTTGTTGTTGATTACAAAAAAATGGTTACTCAAAAACGAATACGATTCGTAACAAGTTCTGTATTTGTTTTGAATTACAAAACTTTGTAATCAACAACAAAAATAGTATTGTAACGAAAACATATAATTACGTACAAGATCTGTGTGTGTGTGTGTGTGTTGTGTGTGTGTGTGTGTGTGTGTGTGTGTGTGTGTGTGTGTGTGTGTGTGTGTGTGTGTGTGTGTGTGTGTGTGTGTGTGTGTGTGTGTGTGTGCTTGTGTGTGTGTGTGTGGGTGTGTGTGTGTGTGTGTGTGTGTGTGTGTGTGTGTGTGTGTGTGTGTGTGTGTGTGTGTGTGTGTGTGTGTGTGTGTGTGTGTGTGTGTGTGGTGTGTGTGAGTGTGTGTGTGTGTGTGTGTGTGTGTGTGTGTGTGTGTGTGTGTGTGTGTGTGTGTGTGTGTGTGTGTGTGTGTGTGTGTGGGAAATTTTGTAGTGAGGGAATTTTTGTGAGGGAATTTTTTAGGTTGAGCAACACTGGAAACAATAAATACGTAATAATGTTTTTGTAATGTTCAAATTTTGTTTCTCTCTTCTTCTACTACTACTACTTCAGTCCTCTTCTCATCGATGTTGTTTGTGGTGGTGGTGGTACATATTCCAAGTCTGAACGATAGTTGTTGTTGCTATTCGTTGTTGCAAACACTTCATTGTTTTCTTAATCTCCAATTTGTGATAGCTAAATTGCTTCAATATCTGAAGATGTAGTGCTACTCACCTCTTGTACTTGAATTTCCCGTTCATCTATAAACTGGTACTGAGAAAATGTTATTTGTGCTATAGTGTGTTGATGAAGAAACTGGAGAATCGAATACTATGTACTGAGGGTAGTCTCCATTATTTCTCTTGTTTTTTGTTGTAATAGGAGCGATAGTGCACTGGTCGCAGCTGATGCGAAGTGGATGTAGACGCAGCAGACGTCCCGCTAGGGACTATCGGTTTTCTTCCCCCACCACTACTACTTTACCCCCCACAACTTTACCCCCCACCACTCAAGAACTTTGTCCCTCCTTCTATTCAGAAACGTGGTTCTCGCCTTTTATCTTCCATCATCATATAGTTGTATAAATCTTCACCGCACGTCGCAGTCTCAATGTTTTCTAAACAAGATGGTAAATGATCTTATCTTTCTTCACAATTATAGAACTAAAGTCATTCTATGAAATGCTACCAAACGTAGAGGTAATTTCGAAAGAACAACATCAACTGCTGTTTTCCCTTCCTTCTCTATCAGATAGCGCTATGGTGCTTCCATCAAGTTTAAGTTTATGATACTTTGTTAGTCATGACAACTCCATGTCGGATTAGCACGTTTCAAACTCGTTCCAAGAACCACCATAAGTCTGAGTTCATGTTCGACTGGCAAATGCTGAGCCTGACGATATGATACTGACTTAAAACACAACAAGAACAACAAAGTTAAATACAAATGAATTTGTGGGTTTGGGGTGTAAACAATAAAAAAAGAAGTTAAAACTCCGAGTTCAAGCTTTTCCAAAAATCTCAAACAGCAAAAAATTTTACAAGTCCGAAATGTAGGTCCTGTCACCGAAATTAGGTTTATTAAAAAAACCACACACGGCAGTAATCTTTATTTCATATACATGCCGAGTTGGTTTAATTTTTTTTTTTATTTTTTTTTTTTTTTTTTTTTTTTTTTTTTTTAACACCAACTATTTACAATAGACTAGAATAACAACAATAACAGTAGAAGTACCATTAGTCCGGGCATCCACATCATAGATCCGTAATTCCGATAGTCCGGCATCGCCTCCGGAAAATTATAAAATTTTTTGGTTTTCCCCTCAGAAAGTGTTGAGTGCCTTTAAAGCAAATAAAAACGCTCGAGAGCTATCGGAAGCGTTCGGGGTAGTTCGGGATCAACCGGAAGCGCTCGTATTATTCGGAAACCCGGCCGAGCTAGTCTCAGCCGTCACAACAAATACAGGTTCAGTGCAGCAACAGTTAATTAATCACGAAGCGTCTAAGTCAATTTTTGTTTATGTGTGTTTTTTGTTGTTTTTGGTCCTATCACATCAGCAGTAAACTGTGTCTCAGTACTCTCTACTGTAATACAAAACGTACATCTGTAAGAGACGTACTCAACTTTTGTAAGTGATCTCTTACCAAACAAACTGAGTTTCTTTCCTAACTAACTGAGTAACAGTTACCATTGTTTTCAAACCTAAGCCATCTAGTTCAAAAGGTAGAGAAACGAAAACACGTAACCTGACTTTTTCTCAATCAGAAACTATACATCATCAAACGTCTAGAAAAAGGTGATAATATAAATTGTTTGTAATGAAAGAGGTTTAATATTGGCTCATCAACTATTTATGACATTAAAACACCAAAAAACATGTGAACTAATGAAGTTTTGCTTCTCAATCGAACGAACTGAAAAAATTGGCTTCTAGACAAACAATAACAAAAAAAACCCAAAACTGGAACAGCTAATATTGTTGATGTCAAACAAATTTATGGTTTAGATGCATACGTTCTGAAGGAAATCATGACTTGTGGAAACCAGGTGTGTGGATCTCTCGGATGATTATTAGTAGAGGGAAGGCAAAGAAATTCGGCCAAAGATTATGGGAGTTGGTGAAAGAGTGAATAGTAATTATTCTGATGGTTTGGCTCAGAACCTGTAAGTTTCGGCATGTAATTCGTAGACATGATAATCACTGGAGCGCAAACACAACTCAGCAAACCGACAACACTGTCAGGAAAAGAAATACAAAGACGAGTTTGAGAAAATCGTGGCTGAATAACACCTAACTATGATTTATAATGGCTGAGAAACAGGGCTATTGTGGCGTATGTTTAACCAACATCTACACTAGCTGGGGGAGGTAGAGAAAGCAGGCCAAAGGTTTTAAAAAAAAACATATATGTACAGATTAACCGTTCCTGCTTGTGTCAATAGTGCTTCTCTGGCATGAAACAAAGAGTGACCCCCTTTTTGTGATAGGTAAATCTAAAAATCCCAGGGCTTTTAAGAATGTTTTACAAACACATACAGCTGTCCAATAATACGATGCTCAATCAAATGCATGGATGACTTGCCGCCCTCTTTAAAGACAGGTTTTCTCACCCTTTGTGCTCAGGTCAAGGATCCTTCAAAAGCCTTGGTCAACCAGAAATACTAAAGCCATCCTTCTTTTGACAATTGCAAGCCCACCGCCCGTAGATGAGTTATTTTTCACGAAATATTTTGCTTACTCGTACTACTGCCTTCCCACCTAAACGTAACATCTTTGATTCAACCCATGGACCAAGGGTTATCTCAAAAATTTTAAATGCTTTTAAGAAGTGTCATTTAATTATGAGGCCTTTAAATGCCGACTGTGACGTGACTGATTTTTCCAAAAAGTTTTACCGATAAAAGATGCCGCTATGCTATTGCACTTGTCTTGGGAACCAGGTAAAAAATACAACACTACAAAAATGCTGAGAAAACTTTGGCCAGCCTGCAAACCCTGCATCTGACCTAGCTCTACAGAACTGATGAGGGAATGAAAACCATCAAGAAGCTCTGACCAAAGTTTTGGATGTCGTTAGACAGTGCCTGACAATCCCTTGAAAAAACTTCCTGAAGATGAGGTAAAGAGTGCTTCTAATCGACGAGAATGACCTGTGAACAAGACTAACCGATGAGGACATTATCAACAGTGTAGTAAACCCTCAGACCTACTCAAAATCTTGAAGACAGTGACTCCAGAATGCCGAAAAAGAATAAAAAGGAAAAAATAAGCTGGGGCATAGAAGCTGCAGAATCACTGAATAAGTTTATCCTCTTTGCTGAGGCCTAGTACAAGCTACAGTGCTTCAGAAATTATTAATTTACATATCATTAGAAATGAATATTGTATTCTAAACGCCAAAAGTTAAGAAATTAAAAAGACATTCGTGGACTATTTTATAAAATCTCATGAAATATGTTTTACAGAACGTGTACATAATTACAGTAAGATTTGAAATGTAAAATAATCTGTTGTATTTGTTGCATATGTAAAATAAACTTTGTTTTATACTGTATTTTGTAGTATAATTAATAACCTAATTGTTCTTATAATTGCGATTATGTATGCATGTTGATGTAAATAATTTACATACATTTGTTTACGGCAAAGCCTACACTAAAAGAAAGGGGCAACCGCATTTTAAAAACTCCGGGGGGGGGGGGGGAAAATTTTAAATTTCTTCCTTTTAAAACCTTCCTTTCTCCTTTTAATGGTAAAGTTTACCCCCCGTTTGGTTAGGTTTAAAAAACTTTTAAACCCCAAACCCCGAAGGATTCTAAATATTGAACCTTTTAACTTTTAACTTAATTTTTAAATTTTTTTAATTAAAAAAGTATTTTTTTTCCTTTTAAAAAGGCCTTTGTTTGCCGCCTTTGTTTAAAAAATTTTAAAATTTAAAAAACCTCTTGTTTTAAATTTTAAATTAAAAACTTCAAAAATCCAAAAATTTTGGTACAAAAAAATAAAATTTTTCCCTGAGTCAAAAGGTTTTTAAAAGGGCCCCCCCCCCCAAAAAAATTCTTCTACGGTGTTAAAAAAAATTTTCCTGTTAAGAAATAAAATCTTTTAAACCATTCCCCCCTGAAAAAGATACGATTTTAAAAAAAAACCCCATAAATTTTTAGAAGGACAGTTGCCAAGAAGGTTTTTTAAAACCCCGGAATTAAATAATTTCCCGGGTTAAAATTTTTTTTGTTTTAGAATTTATTTCAATCTTATTTTAATTTTTAAAGCAAGGGTTTTAAAAAATTTCCTTTTTTAATTTTTCTCGTAATGTACCCGTTATAATACTTTATAATTTTTTTTTTTAAAAAAATTTTTTTTAAATTTAAAAAACTTTTTTTTACTTTTTAAATTTTTTCCAAAGTCAATTTTTATAGTACCCTTTTTTAAATTACCCCTTTTTTTTTAGGCAACTTTTAAAAAGGACCACGGAAATATTTCATCGAAAAAAAGGCCCGCTGCATAGTTCATTTCCCAAAAAAATTTTAAAACGGGAGGTCAAAATTTTTGTTTTTTCCATTTTTTCCCGTGGACGGGGTAAAATTTTTTATTTTCCCCCCCAAATAAAAAAATTTCCCAAACAAATTGAATTAATTTGGAAGCATTTTAAACCCCAAAACGTTTTTTTTTTTTATTTTTTTTCGGAAACCCCCTTTTTAAATTTTTTTTAAAAAAAAATCTTGAAAAAAAACTTGTTTCAAATTTTTTTTTTCCTCTTTTGAAAATTTCCTCCCCTTGTTTGAAACTTTGTTGAATGCTTTCGATGAGCCTTTGGTCAAACCTTCCAGAAAACCATCACTTTTTTTTAAAATTTCTTTTTTTAAACCCCCACATTTTTAAAAGTTTGGAAAATCTAAAAACCCCTCCCTTCCTTTTTCCGAAAAAAAAGGGTTTTTTTAAAATTTTTTAAATTTAAACCGCACAAAAAAATTTGGATTTACTTTGAAAACCTTGTAGTAAAAAGTTTAAAAAATTTTCCCAAAAATTCCCTTTTTTTAAAAAATTTAAAAAAAATTCCTAGATGGAAAGATACAACCTTTTTGGGGGGGGGGTTTTTAAACAAAAAAAAGGTTTTTTTTTTTTTTTAAAATTCCAAGAGGGCCGATCCTACTGAAATTTTAAAAAAATTTTATTCTTTTAAAAAAAAAATTTTTCAAAAAACCCCTAAAAAATTTTTTAAAAAAAAAATTTTAAAGTTCTTTTTCAATTTTTACGGGAAATTTTTTTTAACAATACACACGGTGGTTTTTATTTAATTTCCCCCCCCTTTTTTTTTCCCATCCCATTTTTATTGTTTTTTCCCGTTTTTTTTTATTTTCTTTTTAAACTTCCTCCATTTTTTGTTTTTTCCTTTCTCTTCTTTTTTCCCCTCTTTCCCCTAAAAGGTTTTTTTTTTCCCCCCCAATTTCGAACCCTCCTTTTAAACCCCCCCTTAAAAACTTTCCAGGCTTTTAGAAAGTCTACCCCTTTTAAATTTTCGGGTTCAAATATTTTAATATAAAAGTTTTTTCAACCTTCAATTTTTTTTCCCCGGTTTCCCCTTGAAGATTGTGATTTTGTCCAAGTTTTTTTTTTTTGGTAACCCCTTTAAAAAACAACGGGCAAATAATTTTTTGTTCCTTGCCCCAACAAAAAAAAAACAAAATTTTTTTTAAAAATTCCCCCCCTTTTTTAATTTTTTTTTGGGGGCCCCCCCCGGGGTTTCACAGCCTAAAAACAAAAACCCTTTAAAATTTAAACCTTAAAATAATTTTAATAAAAAGTCTTTTACTTTTTTAAATTTGGTAATCTTAATTTTGTTTATCTGAATGTTTCCCAACCCTTTTCCCCCCCTTGTGGTTCCCCTTCCCTCCCCTTGTTTAAAATGTGGGCCCCCCTTTCAAAATTTTTAAAAATTTATTCTTAATCACTTTTTTTTGGGTTTTTAAAAATTTCCCCTTTCTTAAAAAATTTTTTTTTTTCAATCTTTTTTTTTAAACCCAGGTCATCAGGGGGGGAGAATTTAATCCCCGCTTTTAACGGGGCCTTGGGTAAAGTTTTTAAAAATTTTTTAAATTTTTTTCCCTTTAGCATTTTTTAAAATTTCCCGTTTTAAAGGGTTTTTTTCCGGATCCCCCCCTTTTCCCAAATCTTTTTTAATTGGGTTTGAACATTAATTTTTTCAATTTTTCCAAACCCCTTCCCCTTTAAACTTGTTATGTTTCGTTTAATTTTTTTTTAGTTTAAATCGAAAACTTTAATCTTTAAAAAAAAATTTTTTGCCTAAGAAAACCCCCTTTGGGAAAGACAAACTATTTTTTATCAATTTTTTTTCACCTGCGGAAAATCCGCTTGTCCCATCATTAAACTAAACCTTTTTTGGGTTAAATTTTAATATTGTTTAAGTTGGGGGACGTATTCGAACCCAAAAGGGGGGCCATTTTATTAAAACCATACCCTGCTTGTTTGCTTCAAATAACTCTCATTCGCCCAAAACCAACTTTTGGAATTTTGTTTTTTAAATTATTTTGGGATTTTTTAACCCTTTTGTATTTTTCTTTTTTTTTTCCCTTTTTTTTTAAAAAAATTAAATTAAAAAATTTTTTTTCCATTTCCCTTTTAATGAATTAACAAATTTAATGATATTTGTTTTTTCCTTTATTTTTTAAAAATAACAAAAACCCCTTTTTTTTGGAGGGGTTTTTTTCAATTTTTTTAAACAAACTTTTTTGAAATCTACCGAATTTTAAAAAAGCCAAAAAAACCTTTTTTCCTTTTTTTTTTTGGCACACCATTATTTTTTTCTTAATAAATAATTTAAAAAAATTTAAATCCCTTTTTTTTAAACTTTTCTGGTTTTTGGTTCCCTTGGGAAGAATTTTTCCCGTTGTCTTAATCCCTTTTTAAGAAAACCCCAATTTGCTCGTAATGGTTTGGTTTAACTTTCAATTTTTTTTAAACCCTCCTTTGTCCCAAACATATTCCTTATTTTTTTTTTCCCCAAATCTCCTTTTTTGTTTTCACTTTTTTCTTTCCCCTTTGTTTTCCCTTTTTCTTTTTTTTATATTTTTGAAAGGGAAAAATTCCCCTTTCCAATTTTAGGGGGTTTTCTAACCTTTTAATTTTTCAAAGGTTGAAGAAGGTTTAACGAGCCAAAAATTTTTGGGTTTTATACCCAATTAATCTTTTCCGCCAAAAGGTAAAAAGTTTTTTTTTTTTTAAAATTTTCTTTTTAATTTCCAAAATAACTTGATAAAATACCAAAATTTTTTATCAAAAGTTTATAAAACCCTTTTTAACGAAAACAAAATTTTTTTTTAAAAAAAACCCCAAAAAATTTCCAATATTTTTAACGATGCATTTTGTTTTTTTTAAAAAAAACCCTTTTGACCAGGGTTTTTTAAAATTTTTTTTTTCCTTTAAAGCTTTTTTTGATCGTTTTTAAAATATTTTTGTGTTTTTAAAAAAGGGTTAAATTTTTAAAAACCCGGGTTTAAAAAAGAAAATCAAAACCCCTTTTTAAAAATTGTCCTCCTTTTGTTTTTTTTTAAAAATTTTTTTTTTTGGGGAAAAAATTTTGCTTTTTTGGGTTTTTTAAATTTAAAATTTTTCCCCTTTTTTATTATTTTCCGGGGTTTTTCCCATTGGGAAAAATTTTTTTTTTTTTTAAAAAAAAACCCTTTTTTTTTTCTAACCCAGGGTTAAAAATTTATTTTCCCCCCCACCCTTTTTAAGGGAAAACTTTCCCCCCCCCCCCAAACTTTTTTTCCCCCCCTCAAAACTTTTTGTTTTTGCCCCCCTTTTTGTTTCCCCCGGGGTTATGAAAAATTTTTATGTTCCCCCTAAACCCCCCCCCCGGGGGTTTTTAAATTTTTTAAATTTTAAAACGCCCCCCCAACGGGGAAATCCCCCTTGGTCCCCCCCCAGTTTTTTAAAAATTTTCCCCCCCCTGAATTTTAAGGCCCCCCTTTTTTTTTGGAAAAAATTTAAATCCCCCCCAGTTTATTTTAAAATTTAAAACCCCCCCTTTCCCCCCCGGGATTTTTTTTATTTTTTAAAAATTAAAGCCCCCCCCCCAAAAATAAAATTTTAAATTTTTCCTTTTTCCCAATTTTTTTGGGACCCCACCACAATCCCAACCATTTTTGGGTTTTTGGGAGGGGAAACCCCCCCCCCAAAACCCCCATTTGGGTTTAAAATTTTTTTTTTTTAAAAAAAGGGTTGAAATTGGGTTAGGAAAAGGGGATAAACTTTAAAAATTTTTTCCCCCCCCCCCCCCCCCAAAAAAAATTTTAAACCCTAATTTATAAATTTTTCCCCCCCCCCTTTTAAAAAATGTTGAAATGATCTTTTTCCCCCCCAAAACCCCCTTCCCCTATTCAACAAGGGGGAATTTGGAAAAAATTTTCCCCCTTTAAGGGGAGGGGAAAATTTAAAATGCCCCTTTTTTGGGGGTTTTACCCCCCCCCCAAAAAAAACCCCCTTAAAAATTTTTTTAAGGCCCCCCAAACCCCCCCGGGCCCCCCTTTCTTTAAAACCTTCCCCTTTTTTCCCCTTTTAAACCCCCCCCCTTTTTCCCCTTTTTAAAACCAAGTTTAAAACCCAAATCGCCCCCCCCCCCCGGGGGAAAAACCCCCCCCCCCCCCCTTTTTTTCCCCCCCCCATTCCGCCCCCCCCCAAAAAAGAAACGAAAAATAATTTTTCCTTTTTGTTAAAACCTTTAAATTTATAGGGTTTTATAACCCCGTTTTCCCCCCGGTTTTTTCCCCCCAAACCCCTTGGTTTTTTTTTTCCCCACGAATTACCCGGGTTTGGAATTTTTTAGTAAAAAAATTTTTTTCCCCCTTTCCCCCCCCCCCTTTTTTTTCCCCGTTTTAATGGAAAACCTTTTTTTAAAAAGCCCCCCCCCCCCTTTTTAAAATTTTTTTTTCCAATTTCCATTCCCCAAAAAACTTCAAAAAATTTTTTCCAAAAAAAAAAAAAACCCCCCAAAAAAAGGGCCCCTTTTTTAAATTTTTTAAAAAAATTTTCCCCCCCAAAAAATTTTTTTTTCCGGGTTTTTTTTAAAATTTTTTTTTTTAAATTTTCCCCGGGGGGAAAAATTTAAAACCCCCCCTTTTTCCCCCCCCTTTCCCCCCCCAAAAAAACCCCCCCGGGAAAACCTTTTTTACCCCCCCTTTTATCAGCCTGAAAAAAGTCATTTATCCCTTTTCAACATATTTCTTTCCGAAAGCGTACCTCGCAGGGGTTTTTGAAGTTCTTCTACAAATTTTTTTCTTTAAATCTCCATGATTTTTGCTTTTAAAGGGTTTAATCACTTAAACCAATCCTATTAAAGCAGACACCTAATAAATTGACAGATAGTTTCTTTTTCCTGGGGCTGCAGCTCTTTGTTAATGATACTCTCTCCTCTCTCTCATATTTAAGTTATAACTGACCAAAAAAAACAAAAATATATAATTTTTTAAGGGATTTCCCCAGCCCCTCCCCGCTGGAAAAGTGGTAGCCGACCTCTTGTTCTTATTTTTACCCCTCCTGCACTCTTGTTCCCTTCCGTCCCTTACATTTGGGAAAAAGAGATAGTGCCCCAATGGGAATGTGTTAATTTTTTTCTGGAAGGAGTGCGCTTTTCGTCTTTGAAAGATAGTGACTTTTTGACTTCAGTTTTACTTACAGTTTGGGGGTGAAACTTCTTATGATTGAAATTTTTTAGTGAAATCGATTTTTTTCAAATAAACAAAAGCTTGTAGTGCCAAAGTGACATTTCTTTAAAAACAAAATTCTTCACACCTTAGCTTTTTTTAAAAACATTTTTCTTTTCTTTAAAAGTTTAAGTGCATCAAAATTTTTACATTAGTGATACGAATTCTTCTAGACAACCCCCTTTACCTTTTCCTTTTAAAATTTTCCAAGTACTTTTTATTCCTGTCTTGATCGAGTTTGGATGTTCTTCGGATAGTTGGAGAAGTCAAATTCGTTGCTTAAACGAATGTTCGGGGGATCCAGGTACAATCTTCGGTGTTGATCCAAAGAAAGAAAGCGCCGTATCCATGTAACAGATCCCCCAATTTTCACGTCCATAAAAAGAGACCATTTTGTTGAGTGAAAATCGTACTGTGGGTTTTGGAAATAAACTAAAACGACTGCCCACAATAACGGACGACCAATTTTTACACTGGGCTTTTTTTCATAAAAAAGCTACAAAGTTTTAAATTTAAAATTAAGATGTTCCAAAATTTGGTTTTTTTTACAAGCTTCTGTATTTTTTAGGGTTAGTAATAAGTTTTACTTTATGGTGTTTTCGTTTTTTTCTTTTTGTTTTTTCCGAATATCGAATTGTTCATTAAATTTTTAAAAGGCTTTTGAAATTCTGAAATTGCAAGCGCTCTTCGCGGTATTGAAAACGAGAAGGTTTAACCACATGATGATTAACGAAAACTCATGACTTTTGTGATTCCAATCCCAACTCTAACTTTTTGGACAACTCAAAAGTGAGCAACGTGTGTTCTTTATCATTTACAGTCATCATTAATTTGGGGAATTTTCCGTTTGGGGAACTTTGGTTTTTGCTAATAGTGGTAGATCATATGTAGGCGTGTAAAGTTTTTTAGGAAATCATAATCAAAATCTAAAAATTTTCCAACATCCCGGTTTTGGAATTTTGTAATATCTCCGATTGTATTTGGGTTTACCCACTTGAAGTTGTCGTACGGGAGTGGTTTTACATAGCCCAGCCGTAAAAATTATTGGCTCAAAAAGCCCAAGAAGCTCGAGGTATTGCTTCATCATAAACGGGAAAATAACGGTTATTTGGTTTTTAAAATATCTTTTAACACTTTGAGTCAATCCCCTCTAAAAGCCAACTCTACCATCAGCACCATGTCGTGTCTGTTAACAGTTGAAGTTTGGGGATTTTTGTTTCTTTTCAACTTGCCCGCCAACCCCAAACCAGGAAAATTTAAAAAAAAAGGTCCAACCGAACGAAAAACAAGTATTTCGGAATTCCTCCATCACATCACAAATAAAAGTAACATCTAATTTTACATAAAAGTCTGAGTACTCCCTACGTCTTCATTTCCATCCGTTCCAACTCGGGGCGCATGCTGGGATCTTTTGTTGAAATTTTTAAAAATTTAGTTTATTTTTAAAATTATCCTTAGTGGGAATGATGTTTTTGTCGAATCTGTGAAGTCCGTCTATGTAGTCGTAGTGGGAACTCCTTTTTAACAAGCCCAACTCCAATTTATCATCAGACAAAAAATTTTACAATTTTTCTACAAGATTTCTTTCTTTAAAATTCTCCGAAAACTTTAAAGGGTGGATGACATGAATCTAAAGGAGTCCAAAATCGAAGCTTAATCTCACCAATCTTCTTTGCAAAACTTTTAAACTTTTCCATTGATGTGGCAAGAACATCATAGCTCCATCATCTCTTCCTAATTCGGGAACAAAAAATGCAAACGTAACCACGAGGTTATCAGAACAACAGGGAAAAAATTTTGGAATTTTTTTAGTTTCAAAGTTACAGGGGTACAGGGTCACCCCTGTAACTCCTGTAAAGGGTCAAAACCGAACTTTAAACCGATATCATTTGTAAAGGGTTGTTACACAAATAACACGTTTTGATGATCATTTGTTGTGTTTTACATCGTCAGGAGATACATCGCTTTCACAGTTCTGTACATTGTTTCTACTTTGCCAGCTATTCTACAGATCGTCAACAAAAATTTTAGCTGCATCTTTACCAAAAGATAGATCCGGGGATTGATGATAAACCGTTTTCCCCAGGGGGTCCTTTTTGGAAGTGTGGATTATCATTTTAAAAAATAAATGTTTGGTTTATGCCTGATACTTTTTCTTTTCGTTTTGTCGTCTTCATGTTCGAGGGAAGTAAAGAAGCCCCGAAGTCTGCGTACACAACAACTGGGAAAGCGGTACTGCTGATGGGGTTTTTTCAAATTTTTTTCTGTGCTCTCTGCGAGGTGGTAAATAACTCTGACTTCACTCTAAAACCCCTGCACACCTCTGATGTTCTGTAGCCAAGTTTCCGCCCTTTTCCAATGGTTTATTCACATGGGGAGAAGCATCTTTTACATGTTGTTTTTTTACATTTAAAACGTATGTTTGTTTTAAAAAACTAGTGCTTCGAAATTTTAATATATACAAAGTGTTTAAAAACTCCTTTATATTAATAATAAACTGTATGGGCCCTACCTCATTTCGTTATAAAAACCAAGGGTACACATTGTTTGAAGAATCAAACCAAACACTTAACAGAGGGTGATGGGTTTCGCTTCCAAATTTTGATATTTCTTTGATAAACAGGAAAGCCACCCACAAAATTGTATTTATGTTCACCTTCCTGAATTTTTTCCAGGTTTTTGGGGCAACCTCTACATATTTTTGCCAGCTCGCATATTTAAAACATTCGGGATTTTCATTTTTAAAATTTAAAAAAGATTTATATTAACAATCTTCTTGGGGAGGGGGATATAGCTACTTCCCCCCCCATCCGTACCCGTGTTTGTGCACTCTTACATCTAATCCTGTTATTCCAAAAAACTCCAACAACCCCTTCCTTCATTTTCTTGTAATTTTTTTTTTAAAAGTTCTTCAAAACATTCACTAACGATTTTCTTTCAACTGATGCAAACATATGGTACGGTTTTTGTCATAAATCCTCTTACTTTAGTTTCAAATTTTGGGTGTTAGTGAAAACACCATCAATAATAAAACCAATTTTATAAAATTTAATCTCTTTTTCATTTTTTTAAAGTTTCAAAACTAGAGTTTTGGCGTTATTACAAATCTTCAAGTTTTAATTTTGCATTGTCTATTTTAAAATGTGTTACAATTCTACCTGGTAGGGGGTGGCTTTGTAAAGTGACGAAACTCGGTTTTTTCGTGCTGGGCATATTGAATCCTAAGGTCGTGACATCTCTCACCTTCTGCGCATTTTCGATGTTACCCCAATTTGTGTTAATTTCTTGTGAAACAACTAAAACCACTCATCTTTAAATCAGCTCCACAAACGTTGCAACGGTTCATGTTTGGTTCTTGAAAATCCAACGTCTACTTCTACCCCCATGTTGGGGTTGTGTAGAAACTCACATAGCCTTAGAACCCCTCGCTTCAAAACATCTCCCAAAGTTTCAACATTCATAATGCTTCCTCGTAGCCCGGGCATCAAATGACGAGCTGGACACAAAGGGGGGTGCCGTTTTGCGCCCCCCTTTTAACCTTCGCAGAGGGGGGGGGGTGGTCCGAAACTAGGTCAAGGTCACTTACATTATTACCAAAATGAGGAAAAGCAAAGGGGTCTTTCTTTCCCAGACGATCTATTCCCCGCTCTGTGTTTTGGGGCAAAGAAAATTGCTAACATTGGATATACATTTAGGGGAAGTGAGCGTTTTTAGAATTTTGTCAATCCTTCACAGGAGATATTTGTAATCTTCATTTTAAGGCTCCTTTGTTTTTTGTTGTTGGTTGAAAAATAAAACCTCCCACTATCTCTCTCAGTATTGGTAATTTTATTTCGTTTTATAAAAACAACACGAACCATCCTCTCAGAGTTTAATACAACCAGGAGACAAATACCAATCCTGGATCGGGTTAAGGTCCTAAAAATTTCCCCAAAACGAGAAATAGAGGGAGTAAGGATTTCCCCCATTTAACCCCAACTGAACTATTTCCCCCCCTGTATCTAAAAAAAAAAAAAGAACATTTACAAATTAAAGAAAATGTTTTATTCTGATCTTTATCGAAGATGCATGCATGAAAAAACATCTACACATAAAACAATTGCTATGCGGTCTGTTGGCTGGGGGTTGGGGGTTTCTGTTTGTTCTTGTTGTTGTTGTTGTTGGCTGGTGGTTGGGGTTTCTGTTTTTTTGTTGCCATCCGCAATATCATTCCACATTACTTCATCATATTCATCATATTCATCGTCATCATCATCATCATCTCATATTCATGAACTCCATTTCTAGTTCTCCTCAAACTCCCATACAGCTGTTTTTAATAATTTCAGAATCCACAGACTCGGCATTACTTAAAGTCTCTAATTGAAACATTTCAAATCTTTATTTGGGTTTATAGCCACCCCTTCTTCCCGTTCTTTTCAGAATGTCTAAATTTATCCGCGAAAAAAATTCTTGATGAAAACACACAACCTCTTGATCGATGTACCTCTTGACCATGAAAGAAAAAAAAATAGAGGTGAAGTTCTCTATTTAAATAATGAACAGAGTGATGCAAGCTCTAGCAGTACCTCCCTATATACGAATTGGGGGGGTTTTCATAGTGGGGGGTAGGGGGGTAGAGGGGGGTAAGGTAGGAATTTGTTATATAGAAGTAAAAATCTAATGTGAAAGTTTTCTAAGTCCCCATGTGGTCAAGGCATCTAAAAATATACCAAAACGAGGAACAAGCATAAGTGATGCCCCAATGAACCACAGACTGATCTATTCCCCCTCTGTCTTCAAGGGGCATTTACTATTCTTCCATTCACTTTAACATTCAAGAATTAATGGAAGTCTCATCTGGCAACGAGAAAAATCCCAGGTTTCTTCCTGTAAAATGCCTCCTAACCTTTAGTATTTTATGGCATGGGGGTACATTTTTAGTTCGATCCTTCGTCTTCACTTTGGGTTATTGGTAATGGTTTTTTTTAAAATTTTTAAAACTTTTCCCCCTTGCTGCAATCGTTTCCTCTCCTAGAATTTTTCGCTAACTCCGCTTTCAGCTTTTTTAAAATCTGATCGATCAGTATCGTTACATCCACCACAATGGGACACGGTTACCATATTTGGGTTTAAGTGGGGGTTCACCGTACACTGTTTTGCACTTTATGAAAGCTTGTCTGGGGTAAATAAAAAACTTTCCCCCACCATTATTATTTAACCCCACCACCGTTGTGTGAATATAGAAATTTAAATAACATGCAATAGCTCATTACAGTTCGTTTTTGTCTAAGTCCTAAAACAGGCAAGGTCATTGTTTTCAGCGTAAAAAAAATGGTGGGTATTCAAGCGATAATCCCACCATTTTTTTTTTTTTTTTTTTTTTTTTATTTATAAAATAACAATTACAAAAGAAATTTAGCTAAGCGTTTTTCCAAAAAGCAATTCCATTCTTCTCTCGAAATTTAATAAATTTTTTTTTTCTGTGGGTTTTCTGGATGCAACATCCCGTAGGGAAAACTTAAGATAAACTTTTTTTCCTCACATCTTAAACAAACCCGGGGGCTGTTGAATCACGGAAAAAAAAGTATCTTTTTAAATTTTCTAAGTTTGTTTTTTCGAGGGAATTAGTTTTGCTGTTTGTTTAAAAGGACGAGGTGTTTTAGCCATTTTCATTCAACAAGGGAAAATGCAAAGTTTTTTCCCTCAAAAGACAAAATCTAACCACGATCACCTTTCTGAACGCCTTTTTGAAAAATATACAACATTGTGGGAAGGAAGGAAAGGATTTTTTTGGAGGGTGTTAATGTTTAAAATTTCTGGGAATAGGGTCGTTTCGAGGGAGTTGATAGATGGGGTAGAGGGGAAGGGGAGGGGACATTATTTGACAAAATTTAAGGAACAGAGAATGAATAGGGGAAAACAGGTGGGAAAAGGAAGGATTGAAGAGCGATGACTCAGGAAGCAAAGCACCAGTCCAGGGTGCTGTCCGGGTGCGTCCAGGCTTTCTGTCCAGGGGTCTGTCCAGCTGCTGTCCACTCTGCCAGGCGCTGCCAGGGTGCTTTCCCGGGTGCTGTCCAGAGTTGTGGCGGGGGTTTTAAGAAGGGGTGGCGGGTTTTAAGAATGGTTTAAGTTTTTGGTTCAGTGCATTAAGAATAGAACAATTTATAAAAATAAGTTTTTGTCGTTTTTTAAAGAAGCGTTTTAAGTTTCATATTTGAAGAGGGAGAAAGTGTAGAAAATGATGTGTGTTCACAAAGTGTGTCTACTTTTGGCTAGGGAACCACACTCGGTTTATAACGGTTTTAACAGAGTGGGGGAATTGGTTTAGGAAGAGTGGGGGGAAATTTGGTTTAAGAGGGGTATGTAACAGTTTTTAAAATATTTAATTTTGCAAGGAGTGGAAAAAGTTTACAACCTGAATGTGGCAAGGGGCACCCCGACATTATTACCAAAGCGGGGAATGAGCAGTAATAAATTTTCACTTTAACCACAGACGATCTATTCCCCCTCTTTTCAAGGGACAACACTTTTGCATCCTTACCAAACACGGGGGGTGTACACCTCTGCCATTGGCACAAATGATATAGCCCGGCTAAAATGTAACAGCAATATAAACACCCCACTTTTTTTTTACAAATTGGACTTTTTTGGAAAATTCATTTAAGCCCCGCCAAATAACAGCTAAAAAATAAAATAAGAGCCTTCAAATGTTTTTTACATTAATTTACGTTTTCCTCATAAAAAAGTGGGTAGGAAATAAACTTTGGGGTTTTTCAGGGGCTTTTCTGGGCACAATACAACGGGGGAAGTTTGCATGGGTTTGACCCCTTGTTGGAAAATTTGGTTTGTAAATGAAAAAAAAAAACAGGCGTTTTTTTGTCAGCGGCTTTGGAGGACACAAAGACAACGGGGCACAGTTTCATGGGTTTTTGGCCCCAAGGGTTTTGGGGAAAAGGTGAGGATTAAAATATGGGAAAAAAAAATTGTAGTTAGTGTTTTTTTAACTTAAAATTAAATTTTACTGTAAGAAAGTACAAAGTTGATTTAATAATAAATAAAAACTTCAAATTCTACAGAACAAACGAGTACTGAAACCACAAACAACTAACTACAGAACAAGCAAATACAACAAAATATAAGCAAAAAACAACAACAAATCATCCCATATCAAACCAAGCAAAAGATAGAATATTTAAAAGAATGGTACCATTCTTAACTAAAGATTTTATAACGGGGCCGACCGACCACTAGCTTGACTGCTCGAACGGCGCAAGCTTTGGTTGGGACAGGCGCCTTTTTTAAAAGGGGAAGGGCGGGGGGTAAATGGTGGGGAAAAAACGGTAACAATAAGTTTGTAACAAGAAACTTCCTGTTTCTACTAACCTCAGAAAAATTACAATCCGGGTTTGTGGGCAAGGGCACGGGGTAATAATGTTTTAAAATAACAGGGAATGTAGTTCCCTGTTTTTTTACGGTTTTTCATTTTCGCTAAGGCTGCATGTTTAATTATTTTGACAATTTTTAACAATTGATCTGACGCAAAACATTCTCGACAGCAATATCATAAAAATTTAATTTAGATGGGGAACCCTCCCCTGAATGTAAAAACGGGAAAAAACCCAATTTCATGGAGTTTTGTTCAATTGAACATCTGGTTTTAACCATGAATTCAAATTGCAAAACGAGAAAAGCTTCAGACAAACTAGCCAAAAAACAACCATTCTAAAACACCCACACTCCCTAGCGAAGTGGATTGTGCCGTTTAAAAACGGGTTTTTAAAGAACTTACCCCCTCCCCTTTTTGCTTTCCAAAAAAATAACATAAAGAACGTACGTATTAAGAAAGAAGAAAAAAGTTATGAAACAACACTGCCAAGTTAAATTTTTGTAAGTCCAAAACTAGGCCACAGACCGCAAAGTATTACGGAAGACTGCACTAATCCTTAACCAAAAAATTTCTAAAACAGAAAAATATAGTAACTAGTAGTATTAGGTTCATGTAGCAACTATAGAAACAAAACGCCAAGTAAAATTTCTCCGATATTCTAACGCAAACTAACTCTGTATAAGCAAACAAGAAAATTTTCTAATCCCTTTTAAATAGGTCACAGCCACCGAAACAAAAAAGGAGTTAGTACAAGCATATAAAAAGATAAAGAAAACTACAAGTCACGCAACTAACATGGCAATGAGGAATTTTCAAGTCCCTAAGTAGGTTTAAACCACCAAAACAATAGTAAAATTAGTACAAGCATGATAAATGGGGTAACAAAAACTTTTAATCACGCAACAACATGCGTAAGGAGGGAAAATCAATCCTGTATAGGGCACGCAAACAAAACAATAGAAAAAAATTAAAACATATAATTTAAAATAAATAAAGAAGGGAAAAAAGCTATCATGCACAATTAACTACAAATACCATCTTATATTTTCCCAAATCCATAAGTATCACAGACATCGAACTAATAAAGAAAAATTAGTACAAGCAGAAAAAGTTTGTTAAAAAGAAATTTAAATCTACGCAACTATAAGCAAGAAGGAAAAGAAATAAGTCTACTACAAATTTTAAACATGCACTAATAGAAAGAAAAAAAAAGGAATTGGCGATATTTCAATAAATGGGATTCGGGCCCACACATCCAACACCAAATACCCCCGGGTGCGGCAGCGACCCATCGGCCTTAGACCGCATGTGAACGGGCTACCAAGGGGGCAAAAAAACCAGCTCCTATATATACCCCCGCAGACCGCCGGATTAATGTGTTTTCTGACAACCAAAATTAACATTAAACGAGTTTTTCCCTTAGCCTACGCGTACCATTAAACGACTTTCCATTACCACGACGCTTTCTACAGGCAGTCTTTAGAATCACACTTTTACATCTTGCAGTGGAGAGACTGTTTTTCAATATGGGGAAAAAAAAAATTGGAGAAAATTAAGTTGAAAATAAAGCAAGAGAGGGAGAAAAAGAACAACAAGAAGAGGAGTACCTTCAAGAGGTCAAACACATTGGCAAGACTGATTCAAAATAACATCAATAATCCATTGTATTTTAAAAGAGAACCAAAGAAAAGGAAAGAGGAGAAAACATTTTGAATGTGATCTTGAAAGAAATGATAATTAAAGAATCATTAGTAACACCGCTAGACAAAATTGAAATTAAATTTAAAAAATTGAAAACTGATTTTCGATATCTTGTGGTGGCTATTGAAAATGAGCGAACACTCTTAATACAAAATAAAGAGTGTAGCAAGCACATGCTTGTTAAACTTCCAACATGTGTACCGCTGCCACCACGAATTGAAAATACAAAATTATTTTTAATTAGAAGGAATGGAAGAATTGACTTTGAAGTAGAATAAGAAAGAATGACAATTAAAATTAGTAATAAAAAAAAAAAAAATAAAAAAAATAAATAAATAAAAAAAAAAACAAAACAAAACAAAACAAACTTATTAATATACTAGAGTTAAGTTTTGTTTTGTTTCCGTGGGTGCTGTGCACAAACGTATCCATTAATGGTCAGGTAATAGTCAGCTGTTGAAATGTTGTGTAGAACTTTATTATCAATTGTTCCACGAAAAGATAATAAAGTTAATTGTGTATATTAATTAACTTTATAGAATACGCGTCAAAACGTAATGAGTTAGTCAAGTCTCTAATTTAACATGCGGCCCATTCATCTTCAAGGAGGTGGAACGCTGCCAGACCCGGCCGGTGCGGGAGAGGGGAACTTGTCCGGCCGCTGGGCAAATGAATTATTACCTTGATTAGCATATAACGCGGCCTTTTCCTAATAATAATACTTCTCGAGCGAGACAATTCACTTTAATTTGTTTACCGCTCACACCGCGTATTATAAATATTTGAACTAAACTTTTATGTCTTTAATAAATTTACAAAGTAGGTAATTCGTTTGTTATTACATTACCTTTTTATTTTTAGTATTACTGTTCTAATGTTTATTATTAAGTAGCTAATTGCGTTAGCTATTACAATACTTTTTATTTTGTAGTTTTGTTGTTCAAACAATTTTATTCTTTATACAATTCTTTTTTATCTTTTCCTAATAATAATACTTCTTGAGCGAGACAATCCACTTTAATTTGTTTACCGCTCACACCGCGTATTATAAATATTTGAACTAAACTTTTATGTCTTTAATAAATTTACAAAGTAGGTAATTCGTTTGTTATTACATTACCTTTTTATTTTTAGTATTACTGTTATCATGTTTATTATTAAGTAGCAAATTGCGTTAGTTATTACAATACTTTTTATTTTAAAGTTTTGTTGTTCAAACAATTTTATTCTTTATACCATTCTTTTTTATCTTTTCCTAATAATAATAATACTTTACATCTACAAGCTACAAGTAACACAAGTATCGGAGTAGAAGCTAAAGAGTTGAGAGATCTTTTGTCAACTGTTTACATTGTATATTTTGGAAGTATTTGCAACAACTACAAAGGACTTTTGGTTGGACTTGGAAATATGTACCAACATGGAAGGTTAACAACTGAAAATAAGCAAATTTGCAGAATGCTTTTTTTTTATGTTAGGAATACTATCTTACTATTGTCAAATAACGGATTGTTTTGCAACACAACGGTGTTGATCGAAGGATCTTCATTTCAATTGTAAGGTTAGGGAGACCGATAGGGTCTGGTGGGGGTAATGGTACGGGTGGGGGAGGTCGATAGTGTGGTAATGGTTGTGGTGGGGGGGGTGAAACCGAGTACCTAGCAGACAAGCTACCCCTATATCACTTCACGGCCACCTCTTGAACAGTGTACATCGAGCTCCTATTACAACAACAACAATAAGAAGAAATGAAAACATGCCTATGAAAGCTGTAACTTTTGAACGTACTGTAAATAATTATTGTTGCGATTTGAAATGTTTTAAACTACCGGAGTATCAAGTTGATGGACTAGCTTGTTCTAAATGCAAGTGTTATAGTTATTGTGAATGCAATTGTAAAACATACAAATCAACACGCAAGAGTGCAATTGACGAAATAACTCGAAGGCTCAGTTTACTTTTACGTCGAATGAAAAGAGAGTGATCATGTCTCTTAGAATAAAAACCATCACCTACAACACTGTTCATTTATCGACTCTGCACGATCTGCAAGTATTCACCGAGGAGTTAAAAGATCTCCTGATGACTGGTTACACCGTGACATTAGAAGTGTTTGCAACAACGAATAGCAACAACAACTATCGTTCAGACTTGGAATATGTACCACCACCACCACAAACAACATCGATGAGAAGAGGGACTGAAGTAGTAGTAGTAGAAGAAGAGAGAAACAAAATTTGAACATTACAAAAACATTATTACGTATTTATTGTTTCCAGTGTTGCCAACCTAAAAATTCCCTCACAAAAACTCCCTCACTACAAAATTTCCCACACAAACACACACACACACACACACACACACACACACACACACACAGATCTTGTACGAATTATTGTTTTCGTTACAATACTATTTTTGTTGTTGATTACAAAGTTTTGTTATTCAAAACAAATACAGATCTTGTACGAATCGTATTCGTTTTTGAGTAACCAATTTTTTGTAATCAACAACAAAAATAGTATTGTAACGAAAACAATAATCTGTACAAGATCTCTTTTTTAAAACTTACTTTGGATGACCTTGAACTTTAAATCGTGACGTCATCAATTCACGTCCCCGTGACGTCCTCAGCCACGTCACACTCTAATATGACGCAGGCCAACTTATCTTTAAATTTTTGACAACCGGATATTGCCCCAGTGGCCCTAGGTTGACACTACTGTTTTATTTCTACATTTATTGATTTATTATAGAATATAAGACACCAATAAACATTTGTTCGTATTTTAATATGAATATGAATGAAAGTTTAGATAAGATAAATTCATTATTCATTAATTAGTTATATGAGTGTATAAAAAATATGGACGACTCATGATTTTTGATGACTAACTGAGTTCAACATATGCTCAGAAATGCGTATTTGTCAACAGATTCTTACCTGGGTAGGGAAAGGCCTACAACAATTATACCAAGCATTGTTGGTTTGCATTTTAATTTATTGTAACGCCTAATACTCAGTTATCTCTCCTAAACAACATTCGGATATTGACTACCACCCAACATGGACACCCAGACTTCCCTAATAGTGTCCACTCCGATTGCAACCATTTAGTGAAAGCATGGCAGTATTAAAATAACTGATACAATGTTAGTGTCCAATACACTGTTTAACATTTTTTTATTTTACTGAATTTATTAAGATTTACTTGAAATATACCGTTAATAAATAATAAAACAGAATAAACTTTTGCTAGGAAAGAAAACTACTACGAAAAGTATAAGATGAATTAGGGATTAAGATCCTAATCGTAAACGACTATAGTCATTATAAATGATAATATATCTCCAGGTCATGCTGTCTGCTAAAATGATAAATGAGGGAACCAACTCATATTAGATAGCAGTTGAATGTCACTAGAATTCAGGAGAATTCAGGGTTTAGGAAATATTATACTCCGTCAAAAATAATTAGTTTCATTTCACCTTTAGGATGTGGAACTATTTTGAATATTAAAATTTAGCAAAATGTGTGGCAGGTCTTGAATATAATAAAAACTACTGTATGGATAGTATTTAAATATTAATTTAACTTTGAAGAAATATAAACAGTGGCAAACTGTTAATAAACATTTATTATTAATAATATTTACGAATTATTTCTTCACTGTCTGAAACCAAAAACGTTGTTATACTGTATATTGTAATTAATGATTTTGCATTACTATATTAAGAAATGCACTGTTAAATAAATAGATATTTAATATAACTGTTCTCGTGGCACTATTTACATTTTTTATTTTAGAAACATGTAAAATATGTCACAATTACATAAATGGGTGTCATAATAAATATAAATTGTACGAGATTCAAATTAATAGTTTTAATAAATCAAGACATTTAAAGAATGGAAAAGATATGAATATCTACATTGAAAATTCCACCATATTCAGTACAAACATTTCCACTGCAATAAACTGACCTAGTGAAAATGAGTCGTTAAGCTTCCCAGAGCTTAAAGGCCTTTGAGTGGTCACATCGGGCTTAGAATGCTGATTGCAATGTTGTAATAAACATCCCACTTGTTAGGATCTAAGTCTTACTCTTCCATTTTCAGTCTCGGACATAGGAGATGAATAAATATTTGGTTAAATAAAACACAAATTTTTTTGAATGTTTAGAACAATTAAAAATATTATTTAAGAGATTTTTGATAAAACCAATTGTTAAGTATCAAAACAGTGAATAGTATCCTTATAATGATATTGAAACCAAATTTGCACGATCTAAATATAGGTTTATATATATTTTTCATTTATAAATGTGACTTAAAAATTGACAAATAGTAATAAAAATAAAAGTAATCAGCTATTTTTCTTTAATAAATAATGGTTGGTGTTTTTCTAGATCAACTTACAGTAGGTTTTAAAAATAAAACATACCTGTTTAGCTAACTTTTTGATCAAATGAGTAAATTATGTCATTTTTACCAGGTGAAGTTAAAATGTAAACGCCATTTTAAACACTTAAGTTGCGAACCAACGGCTCATGAATATTCCTGTTTATTGAAAAAATAATGTATGTAGTAATCTAAAAATAATTTAGTAAAATTAAAATACAAATCGGAATTACATTATTTAATATAAGTTATAATCTTACTAAAATGTAATAAAGAAGTATTACTATTAGCAAAAACATCAAAATAGGGCACTAAAAATTTACTGAATACGTATGTGTCATATTAAAACTTTATATGTGTATGGGTGGGTGGGTTGGTCACTCACTACCTCTGTACGTATAAGATTACTATAGCTATAACGTCTTTGGACAATGAAACAGCAAAGAATTCAAGTGACTAGATCACAGTTGACACGCCTGTCCGCATAAAACTTTGCTAGCTCAGGGAGAAGGGGTGGGGTTCTTCTAAGAGACAGGCCAAGTATAAGGGAAAAGTTTTTAGTAGCTATAACCCATCTAAATTTTTCCAAGTTCATCAATAGTAGCCAGGGATTAGGGCGCCACCTTGTTGACCTAAGAATGGCAGGACTCCAACAAGGAAACTTTCCTGCAGGTGTAAGATGTACTGATGATTTGTAAAAGTTCCGTTCTAGCACTATATCATGAATTTATGTAATAAAATAGTTCTCCCTGTGGTTAGCCAGGAGTTTAAAACAAAAGAAAACTGTTAAACTAAACACAACTACCTAAAAACAAAACAAAACAAAATAAATACTTATCCTCGTCACAAAATTTAAAAACACAACATGTTAGTGTGAACTGAAAAACTGAACTCCTTTATTCCCAAAACATAACTTATTGTTGAACAGAAAACAAATGTTAGAAACATACATATGAATAAATTAAGTTAAAATAAATAATAGCTGATCATCTGTTTACAAATCGATCGTTCACACATAACAACTGTTTACCTCAAAGTCTTGACTGTAATACAACTCCATGCACAGCAAAAATTGAAATGCACAAACACTCCCCTTCCTCCAGAAAATTTCCCCAAATTTTCTAATCCTGAACATACTTCCTTCAGATCAGTGTACATGCCAGTTACCAAGTGCTTTTCCTTTTAGATCGGCCAGAGAATATACTAAACTTGAGATTTTTCCGTGTCACAACAAGTGGTCCAATAAAGCCGGGGGGGTGCCAACTTCGCCGAAAAGTGTTTAGAAGCATCCGACGGGGGGGTAATTTCTTTTTGGGGCACAAGGTCATTAACTTTAAATCTAGTGTCCCCTTTCCAAAAAGTTGTATCTTTTGGGCATTTTTTCATATGCGCTTCCTTAAGTCTTCAGAAACTTCTTGTAAAACCCTTTTTTGGCTCCTTAAATTTTTCCCCCAAATATTGCTGACAATCTTCAATATCGGAGAATCCCCCCTTGCAGAACCCCCAAAACCCGGACCGGAAAGGGCAAGTTCCCCCCCAAAAAATTTGGGAAAAACGGGGAGTAGGCTTTGGGGACTCGTGGGCGGTGCGAAAGGGCAAAAAACCCAATCTGGGAATTTTTATTTTTTCCCAATCACGGGGATTGTCCTTCACATAACTGTAGATAGACAGGGTTTGCCCACGATTCAAAAAACGTTCAGCAGGGTTTCCCTTGAGGTTGTCGGCGGGCCCATTAAGCAGTATCTTACATTTATAACCCCTTGCAAATTTGGGGTCACAGGTCTTCCAAATATATTCTGAACCGTTTATCGTAAATGATATATTTGGTATCCCAAGACATTAGAAATACATCATTTCCAGGTGTTGCGCTACAAGTTTGGCTGTAGCTGCTCTAAGAGGACGTAAAATTGTAAATTTTGTAAATGTGTCCGTAACAACAGAGAGATTATTTGAATCCTTTCATGGATCGAGGTAGAGGCCCAATGAGATCAGCAGCCAACATCTTGAAAGGGGCGTCCACACCACGTAACTCGCCCATCATGCAGCTGGCCGTTGTTGGTCATATTTGGTACATTGGCAAACGTGACATTTTGAAATATAGGAAGCAATGTCCTTCCTCATCTTCGGCCAATAGAAACTTTGTTGCATCCTCTTGAAGGTCTTCAATATGCCTTGGTGTCCACATGTTGGTGGGCGCGTGGCAGCCTTCAATCGCCATAGATCGCAATTCTTTAGGTAGTACCAGTCGCCAAGTATCTTCATCGAGTGATGGGTCAAGTGCCTTCAAACTTTCTTCCAAAGTCCTTACCTTCAATACGCCACTGACGATAACTGTCACATTGCTCCTTTACTCTTTTCAACATATTGTTGTACCACCGATCTTTCACCTCATTTGGGTATTTCCATAACTGCAAACACAGTAGGCTGTTCAGGGCTTTTCTCCTCTTCAGAAATAGGCATGGAGCGGGACAACATATCTGGGACAATATTTTCCTTACCCTTACGATGGACTAGTTGAAAATCATAAGATTGCAACGTGTAGCCCATCTACTAAACGTCCAACCGGATCTTTAAAGGTTATTTAACCACAACAAACTATAGTGATCAGTGATCACTGTGAACCGGGTGTCTTCAACGTACGGTCTGAATTTCTCAATGGCCCAGATTACAGCTAAGCACTCGCGCTCAGTAGCAGAGTAGTTCTGCTCTTGTCTTGTTAGAGTTCGGCTGGCATACGCAACCCACCACCTCGCCTTGTCCACTACTCTGGCTAAGGACGGCTCCCAGACCATAGCCTGAAGCATCGCATGAGATAATGAAAGGTTTAGTGAAGTCAGGGCATGTCAAGATTGGAGCAGAGATTAAACAAGCCTTAATGTCCTGAAATGCTTGGTCAGCCTCTTGGGTCCACTCAAATTTTGAACGTTTTCTGAGGAGAGACGTGAGTGGGTACATTCTGCTGGCAAAATCTGGAATAAATCTCCTATACCACGATGCGGTTCCACACACTTGGCGGACTTCCTTCTGATTCTTAGGAACTGGAAGGGTCCACAATGGCCTTCACCTCTCTGGGTTGACGTGTAGCACCCTCTTTACTAACTACATAGCCAAGGGTATTTTAACTCACTTTCTACAAAATTTTACATTTTTCTTGTGATTCAAGGTAAGTTTAGCTTCACGGACTCTGCTTAAATATTTCAGACAATATATCTAGATGCTTCGAAAAGTGGGTGTGACTATAATTATGTCATCCAAATAGACAAACACGTATGGCTGTAAGTCAGGACCTAGCACATTGTCCACGAAATCTTTGCCATGTAGCGGGTGCAGCCACAAAGTCCAAAGGGCATAGTGACGAAATGAAACAGACCCTCTTCCGGGAATGATAAAGGCTGTTTTTTTCCTTGCTGTTCTTTTCAAGCGGAATTTGCCAGTAGGCACTGCGAATGTCCAGACTGGAGATAAATTTGGCATCCCTAAGTCTGTCAAGGATGGAGGTTACGTTTGGCAACGGATAGGCGTCCTTTTTACTTACTGCATTAACCTTAGCGAAAATCAACAACAAACCTCTTTGAGCCATCAGCGCTTATCGATTAAGAAGATCGGGGAAGACCATTCACCTTAGATGGCTCTAGTAATACCCAATTCTAACATTTGAGCCAATTCCTTGTCTATAAGCTCTTGTCTGGCTGGTGACACTGGAAAATACCGTTGTTTAATGGCTGGGGAATCTCCTATGTCGATAACATGCTGAACTCGATCAGTGCGGCCTAATACTTTAGGTTCTTCCTTGAAAAAGCCGTCCACAAGTTCCTTCAACCTAGCCTTTTCGTTTACGGATAGATGCTCCTCAGATCTGATACCATCAACAGAGCTACAAAATTCTGTACGCAATTTATTTGCACAATGCCACTCCCTATTGTGAAAGTCAGCAACAATATGCATGGCTTCCCAAAAGTCAATGCCTAATATCAAGGACTGATGTAAAGTTGGCACCTACCAAAACCTTCAAATTCTCCGTCCTTCCTTTCAACGTGATAGGTAAGACCACGAACCCACTAACCTCATGAAGCTGTGCATCCGCAGTTTCTAACAAATTTATCATTAGTCAAGTGAAGATGAGCAGGGTAAGTATCAATAATCCACATCCCATCTTTGCCCAAAATGGTATGCGAGGCTCCTGAATCCAACAAAGCAGTAGTCCTTTTTGCCAAACACTCGGACAGTTAAATACGGCCTAGATCATGGATTTGGTTCTTAATCAAATAACTTTAATTGGATAGTAGTGGAATGTTTCTGGGAATCAGCTTCATTTACTTCACTGATTCCCTGCTCTGCAAGTTTGTTTTGGGCGGCAAGAAACACAGTCCCTCTTTAAGGTATCATCTTTTATACAGCCATAGCAATATGTTCTCCTGGGTCCTATGACAGTCTTTTGAACCGTGACCAACTGTTCCACAATTCCAACAGGTGATGTCAGAATGGCTACCAGAGAATTTATGTTGCATCGCTACTACTCTATCTGTGACCACTCTTCTATTCCGATGGGGTTCCCAGTAAGCTAGATCAGGTTCCAATGCAGAATCAATCCTGGGAGAAAGTCTAGGCCTTGAAGTTCGCAAGCGACCTGCTTCTGCTCGACGTCCCCATAAAACGCAGATCATCTAGACTCTTAATATCAAACAATGCAAGTCTGTCCTGCAGCTGTGGGTGCAAATTATTAAAGATCTGGGCCAGACGAGTCGATTCCTGGAATCTGATGGATAGCCTACCGTACAAGCCTTCCATAGCTGCCATGTACAGGTCAATAGATTCTTGTTCTCCTTGGACTCTTTGAAAATTTCTTGCTGAAGTCGGAAGTCGTAAGTCAGGGGGCTGAAATACCCTCTCGCAGGTTCCCTAGATAACTGTGTCCATGAGTGAATCCTACTGGTAGAAAGCTCTGTACCAAACAAGAGCGGGGCCAGAGAAAAGATCAACAGCTGATCAAAAAGTTCACTATGAGTAACTCCGCGAGCTCTGCGCAGTTCCTCAACACGTTTCCAAAAAGGCAGCAACGCTAGATCCATTATTGTCAAACTTGAGTCCCCACTTGTAAGACAGGAACATACTTAGGACGGATCACCAGGACCAGAAGTTTCCCTGAGAGGATTGGGATCCATTACTTCCTCACATTGCGCAAATTTCAGCTGTTAACTACCACAGACTCTTTCCTAATTTCAGTAGGTAGGCTGAGCCGCTGTACAGGTAAATTACGTTCCATATTAGCATCTGAACGAAGACTAAGATTACGAAGAGTGGGCAAAACATAGCCACCAGTAATTACTATCGCCTTCCTTCCCACAATCAGTTTGCGGACGGTGGCAGACAGATGTGTAGAAGGAATGACAACCTTAGCCATATCCACCTGATCGCCTTTCCCACCTGAAAACTGGGCCTTAAGAGAGTATATTATTTCCTTAATTTTAGCTTTAACTCCCGATTTGTCACTCTCTTGGTCGTTGTCAGCATCTGCAGCAACTGGACATCCTACCAATACGCAAATAAAGATGAAACAAGCGAGCAACTATACGGTGGTATTCATTGTCATTAAAATTACCCTCATAGTCAACAACACAAGTCAATAAGTCTTGAAGCTTTTCTTCACATCTCTCCAGCTCCTGCAAAACATCTAAGGGAATTGACCACAGCTACGCTAATTTTCCTCATTATTTGCCATGCTTTGCTGTAATCGCCTTCTAAGTTCATTTGCATTTCCATCAGTATTTAAACCTCTGATCTTAAGTTTATATTCTACCTCCTGCTTGCGAAGATGATACACATTCATGTTGATATTTACACCAAGTTCCAGAGTAAATCAGAAAATTGCATACACTTCATTTTTACAAGACACTTAATGCTTTATAAAATATCTGATAATATATCTTAATTCTTCTATTGTTCACAAAACCTATAACATAGGCCCCACGTTCGTGCGCCATTTGACACGCCTGTCCGCATAAAACTTTGCTAGCTCAGGGAGAAGGGGTGGGGGTTCTTCTAAGAGACAGGCCAAGTATAAGGGAAAAGTTTTTAGTAGCTATAACCCATCTAAATTTTTCCAAGTTCATCAATAGTAGCCAGGGGATTAGGGGGCGCCACCTTGTTGACCTAAGAATGGCAGGACTCCAACAAGGAAACTTTCCTGCAGGTGTAAGATGTACTGATGATTGTAAAAGTTCCGTTCTAGCACTATATCATGAATATAGTAAATAAATAGTTCTCCCTGTGGTTAGCCAGGAGTTTAAAACAAAAGAAAACTGTTAAACTAAACACAACTACCTAAAAACAAAACAAAACAAAATAAATACTTATCCTCGTCACAAAATTTAAAAACACAACATGTTAGTGTGAACTGAAAAACTGAACTCCTTTATTCCCAAAACATAACTTATTGTTGAACAGAAAACAAATGTTAGAAACATACATATGAATAGAATTAAGTTAAAATAAATAATACTGATCATCTGTTTACAAATCGATCGTTCACACATAACAACTGTTTACCTCAAAGTCTTGACTGTAATACAACTCCATGCACAGCAAAAATTGAAATGTCACAAACACTCCCCTTCCTCCAGAAAATTTCCCAAATTTTTCTAATCCTGAACATACTTCTTCAGATCAGTGACATGCCAGTTTACCAAGTGCTTTTTCCTTTTAGATCGGCCAGAGAATATACTAAACTTGAGATTTTCCGTGTCACAACAAGTGGGTCCAATAAAGCGGGGTGCCAACTTCGCCGAAAAGTGTTTAGAAGCATCCGACTGAGGGTAATTTCTTTTTAGCACAAGGTCATTAACTTTAAACTCTACGTGTCTCCTCCTAAAGTTGTATCTCTTGGCATTCTTCATATGCGCTTCCTTAAGTCTGTCAGAAACTTCTTGGTAGAAAACCTTTTAGCTCCTTCAATTTTCCCCATATGCGGACAATCTTCAATATCTGGAGTATCCCCATCTTGCAGAACCTCGAAACCCGGACCGAAATGGCAAGTTCCCTCCCAAAATTTAGGAACGCAGGAGTATGCTTTGTGACTCGTGATGAGGGCGGGTGCGCAAGGCAAAACCAATCTGTGGAATATATTTGTCCCAATCACGGTGATTGTCCTTCACATAAGCTCGTAGCATAGACAACGATGTCACGATTCACACGTTTCAGCAGGGTTTGCCTGAGGATGTCGGCTGGCATTAAGCAGTATCTTACAGTTATAACTCCCTTGCTAATTGGGTCACAGGTCTTCCAATATATTCTGAACCGTTATCGTAAATGATATATTTGGGTATCCCAAACATTAGAAATACATCATTTTCCGAGGTGTTGCGCTACAAGTTTGGCTGTAGCTGCTCTAAGAGGACGTAAAATTGTAAATTTTGTAAATGTGTCCGTAACAACAGAGAGATATTTGAATCCTTTCATGGATCGAGGTAGAGCCCAATGAGATCAGCAGCCAACATCTTGAAAGGGGCATCCACACCACGGTAACTGCCCATCATGCCAGCTGGCCGTTGTTGGTCCATATTTGATACATTGGCAAAAATGACATTTTGGAAATATAGAAGCAATGTCCTTCCTCATCTTCGGCCAATAGAAACGTTGCTTGCATCTTCTTGAAGGTCTTTCAAAACGCCTTCGTGTCCACATGTTGGTGGGGCGTGGCAGCCTTCAATCACCATAGATCGCAATTCTTCAGGTAATACCAGTCGCCAAGTATCTTCATCGAGGAATGGGTCAAGCCCTTCAACTTTCTTCGAAAATTGCTTACCTTCAATACGTCACTGACGATAATTGTCACATTGCTCTTTAACTTATTTCAAAATATTGTTGTACCATCGATCTTTCACCTCATTCGGTATTTCCATGTGTAACAACTCCATGCACAGCAAAAATTGAAATGTCACACAGTGGATATGGAGCTATTGGTCATATAACTGTGGTAGTCTTAATAAATATATTTTGATTTCTTAAAGGTTCTAGACGTAGACACATATTAACCTTCATTCATTTAAGGCAGATAACAGTCATAAATAGATTAAACGTAGTTGTAGATTTATAAAACATGGAATTCCATGTTTTTGTTTTAAATTATTTACAATACGATCATACGAAGGAAGAATGGTCTAGAATATATACAATATACTTCGGTATTGTTACCGGTGTAATCATACAGTATAGGAAACAAAGTACATCAGCTGTTTAATAACTTAAAATATTAATATTTAGCCTACTATGGTCAAATAACAAATTTACAGTAAAAGAACACAAGTGCTTTATTAAACCATCTCCTGCAGGCTATTTCTATCCTGAATGTTTGCCAGAAGCTATCAAAGGATGTCCTAGATAGTGCTTTGAAGGATACGGACAGTTATTACAAAGTTAATTGCTGCACATATGTTTTTACAGACTGTCCTTTTAAAATGCTTATATTATTTTGAACTTCGAGTTACAAAAAGTTCTTCCTCATGTATTAAAATTGTTAGCAACGTTTTGAATTCATAGATATAAAGTAAATAGTTCTATCAAAAACATAAATCCTATAATATTTGAATTACAAAGGTTGATATGTAATGCTGGTTCTTTAATTTATAAATCTAACAAAGAGCACTGATTATTAGCTTAAACATTATATTTTATATTGAATTATTAATTTTAATAAATTAAAGATAATCTGTTTTTGAATAAAAACATTTGAATTCAAATGGCAGTCAAACCCCTGTTATATATTTTTATTATTTTTAAATTGGTGCAGTAAAAATTACCATGTAAGATAGAAAACTAGTCCTTAAACTAATACAATTTTCGTAATCTGATAAGGCAACCCCCTCCCCTTTTGTAACATCGACCTTTATGTTTAGTTGATATGGAAACATTGAAATAGTTTTTTGGGAAATTTTACTAACATCCTTTTTATCGAATTATTAAATTTGTTATTTATTATTTAATGTCCATGTTAAAATTTCAAAACCCCAAATCGGTTAGAAAAATCTAAATCATTTTTTAAATTTACTATCCACGGGTAAAATCATGTTATATTAACATAGGATGCTCAAAAATAATTTTTTTAATAATTAAAACCCTGTATCTAAGTGCTTTAATAAGTCATTCTGTAATATGGTTTAACATTATTCGATACTTTTACTTAAAAAAGCGTACTTTTGGCAATAATCTATTATTACAGATTTTTGGGACACAATTTTAAATTTTCATATGTACCCATTGTTTTGGGGTTTTAAAAATTTAAATATCACGAAAAAAGTGATTTTACTAAAAACCCCCTTTTTTTTAGTGAAACTGTGTGATTTTTTTTTTTTTTTTTTTTTTTTTAACTTTTTTTTTTTTTTTTTTTTTTTTTTTTTTTTTTTTGTAAAACCAAAAAGTAAAATGGGAAAATATAAAGTACTTTGTGATACTAATTTAAATATCATCTTTAACATATGACTAATAGAATATATTATTTTTCCTATGACAACACTTCAAGGTGCTATATAAATTATGTAACAAGATAACAAGACTTTTCGCCCATACTGTGATGAGGTATCCTCAGTGGTATCGCTGAGACTGAGATCGGCGAATTACTTTCCAAATTGTACAACACGTAGTAGGGTGGGAGCTGATAAGGTTGTGACCGGAACATATAGATTATAGTTAGGCCTTTTAAGCATATTGTCATAAATGGCTACTACTTTAAGCCATTTATGACAATACTACTAGACTCTTATCGTTGATTTTAGTTTGTTACAAGGGTATATTATGAATTAATATATACTGCCTATGTAGTCGTGCACACTAATTAGTAGTGACCTTTTCACTTAACCCACACGTAAAGTGATAGTTATCCATACATTCAACCATACACTTGAAGAGGTAATGACCCACACACACACACACACACACACACACACACACACACACACACACACACACACACTCACACACACACACACAGCACACACTCACACACACAAACACACACACACACACAGCACACACTACACACACACACACACACACACACACACACACACACACACTCACACTCACACACACACACACACACACACACACACACCACAGCACACACACACACACTACACAACACACAACACTACACACACAACACACACACACACACACACACACACACACCACAGCACACACACACACACACACACACACAAACACACACACACACACACACACAACAGCGCACACACACACACACACACACACAACACACACACAACACACACACACACACACACACCACACACACCACACACACACACACACACATACACACAAACACACACACACACAAGTTACCTAAAGTAATAGTGACTAAACGTTTAGCTATATTTACCCGACCACCCACCCATACAGTTAAATTAGTATTGACACACTCATCTACCATAACAAGTACATTATTAGTGACTCACCCACCCACCAATTCATTTAAAGTGGTAGTAACTCTACTCTCTCATGTACAAATGGGTAGTGACTCACCTGCCCAGCCACACCCATCCAACCCATTTATGTACAAGAGTGTGACCCACCCTTCATTCCATAAACCTACATGGTGGTGAATATATGTACTCTATATTGTTACTTCGACAAACCAACGCACTTATATTATTTACAGTGGTATTGACACCCGGCTCGTACAATTATAGGATTAGTGACCCACCCACATGACTGTATAGGTACAGTGCTTATGAAAATCAGCTTCGTTGATGTACTACATGTATTAGTGACATTAAAATAGAACTGTAATCTGTTGACACTGAAGGTGTCAGGGTGTGATGAACTTAAATCATTTGTGATGCAGTTTAATTTATTTTACATCGATAACAAGATCAATGCTGTAATTACATTGACTGAATGTTTGAGGTCATTATTATAGTTAAGTCTTATCAAAACATATTGATTTAATTTTTAAAAATAGGTCCTCCAGGGCCTGTTTTAATCGTACTATAGCCAAAGAACATGAAGGTGTTTTAATGCTTCACAAACATCTGCATTCAAAAAGGAGGGCTTTTAAAAACCATGTTAACGAATGGTGGTGAAATTAGCTCCCATGATCAACTTGCCTAGCCACCCATGATCAACTTAGGTAAACCCTCTCACCCCTCCCTCTCTCTTATAACTAATAGTGAACAGACATAGTAAATCGAACATTTTCTTGTTCCTTTTCAACTGCGATGTATTAAGTTAGTTTACTTTTGTTTAAAATCAATAGTAAACTTTATAAAATTAATAATAATGAAAATAATTAAAATACTGAATAAATATAGTCTATATTTTGTAATCAAACTACAATGAGAACTTTACAATTCCATAATTTTATGTGAAACCAAATCTATTCAATAAGAAAATCAAGACTGAATATTTCACTGAAAGTCAACATTAAATTGATTGTTAGTTACCGCCACTTGTTCTCATATGCTAACATATCACGCGAGTTGCAGAAAGGTCACGTAAACAACTGAATGTAAATTAATCCACACCCTATTGATCTTTGGCATACACTATTACTACCAGATTCAATGTCATATTATCTACAGGAAAGTAATTCCACAATTGTTGATTACTAAAATAATTTTAAATTCAATCCTACCAAATTAAAAATAATGCATAGTGTGTAGTAATAATTATTTTGAAAATAAAATAATGTAGACCCTTAAAAAATATTCAATACAGGTGTAATGAACGTACAGCATTTTTAATTTACAATAACTTACCGTAACTTGTAAGTTAATTAAACTTATTTAGTATCAGAAGATTTACTATAATTTTACTATAACATCAGTTAAAACCTCATCACCATGATTGGATTTTTTTTGATAGGACCTCGAGAAAAAAGTAACATAATTACAAATGATGTGATAGAGAGAGACAACGCTTAGATTTAAAGTAAACAAGTGGAAAGTTAAACCAGAAAAAAAAATACAACACAGACCAAAATGGTCGGAAAATCATAAACAACGCTTTTTCCAAAATAATTAAAGAATATTGGAACAGCAAGAAGCCCAAATAACAATTGATTGAATCATTAGCTTACCTTCTAACTCATATAATTAACTGCGTTGAGTGTCTCATAATGCTGCTTATTAAGTATTGTCTGAAAATACACTTTTATGACCTAATTAAATCCTCTTAACGTAAATATCAATGTGAATAAACTTATGATTCAGTAAAAAGTGTTTTTATACTGTGAATGCTACAGTAAGTTTTTACTCTATTAAACCTTTTAGTAAATCGATATACTGTTAATCTGTTGAGATGTCCAAAGAATTTACACCGTCTTTCCTTCATATCAGTTCGAATACTGTCTGTTATCTGACTCCGTCTTTACGTCAGATAAGTTCGAATACTGTTCTGTTCTCTGACTCCGTCTTTACGTCAGATCAGTTCGAATACCGTTCCTTACTCTGACTCCGTCTTTACTTCAGATCAGTTCGAATACTATTCTGTACTCTGACTCCGTATTTTACGCCTGATTAGTTTGAATACTGTTCTGTTCTCTGACTCCGTCTTTACTTCAGATAAATTCGAATACTGGTTTCTGTTCTCTGACTCCGTCTTTACTTCAGATCAGTTTCGAATACTGTTATGTTCTCTTACTCCGTCTTTACTTCAGATCAGTTCGAATACTGTTCTGTTCTCTGACTCTGTCTTTACTTCAGATCAGTTCGAATACTGTTCCTTACTCTGACTCCGTCTTTACTTCAGATCAGTTCGAATACTGTTTTGTTCTCTGAATCCGTCGTTTACTTCAGATCAATTCGAATACTGTTCTGTTTCTCTGACTCCGTCTTTACATCAGATCAGTTCGAATACTGTTCTGTTCTCTTACTCCGTCTATACTTCAGATCAGTTTGAATACTGTTCTGTTCTATGACTCTGTCTTTACTTCAGATCAGTTCGAATACTGTTCCTTACTCTGACTCCGTCTTTACTTCAGATCAGTTCGAATACTGTTTTGTTCTCTGACATCCGTCTTTACGCCAAATCAGTTCGAATACTGTTCTGTTATCTGACTCCGTCTTTACTTCAGATCAGTTCGAATACTGTTCTGTTCTCTGACTCCGTCTTTAGTCTAGTTTCTATAATTGATCTAATGATCTTTCTTTTGTTCTTTTTTAATTTCTTCAGAGCTCGCCTTTTCTGTTGAGTGGTCAATATTCACTTACGTACAGAAGTGTTGACTTTGCAGCTGTGTTGCCTATAAATGTGTGATATGAGGAGTATAGTGTGTTTATAAACACATTTTTGACAATATCCTTGAATTATTTAATAAGGTTCACGACTTAAAAAAGTGCCAGTATTCATTTTAAATGATTTTATTAAAAGTGTTATAATTAGCATAATACGTGTTGGTATATATACAGTACAAGTAAACTTCACAAAACCCAAATTTATTACAATGTAAGCACAAAATGCACAAATATATTACAGTACAAGTACAAAATGCACGAATATTCTGATGATCGATTGTGAATTTATTTTGTGAATACCTCTGGTTTTAGGAAGAGGGCGCGTGGTTCACCTTAATCAATCACTATAATATTTGTGCATTTTGTACTTGTATTGTAATACATTTGTGCATTTTGTGCTTATATTGTAATACATTTGTGTTGTGCGACGTTTGCTTGTACTGTATGATTTATTGGAGTTACTATTAAACCGATTATGTACATACTGGTCTTTACATTATATAAAGTATCCGTCTCTTAAAAATGTATAATGTCCTTACATTTCTGAAGCATAACATAATCTTATTGTAAATAATATATACGTACCAAATAAAAACATGGATAGGATAACATATATTCAATATCCTATATCCCCTAAAGTTATCCGTATACAACAATTTAAAAAGATTTTTTTTTGAAAGCCTTAATTTATGTTTAGGACTTTAACATTTATACAAACTACGAAACTTTCATTTGTACTCGTAGTCCAACACGTGACTAACAATGATGGGTGAATAAAAATTACTGAGCTTAACTGTTATTAAAATGGATATTTTAAATATTTTTGCATATTTACACACAAAACATTGTGATTTATCAAACGGTCCCGTGCACATTGACGTATGGCCCTCTCATGGTAGATTAGGTGATGGTAAGATTAGATATACGTACACGCTTGGACATTTTATACATGTGTACAGTATTATGTTGTAGACGTTTTTGAGCGTTAATAGAAATCCCATTAAAACTTACTGTCGGTTTAAATTTGCATGTTCATATTTTCGATAAAAAGCAGAATACTTCATAATTAGGCACCTTTTATTTTTTGGTTAAATATGGGTTCTTGTACTTTTTTGCTACAATATAAATGCAAAATATGACCTAAAAACATTAAAATATAATTGAAATATCCGACTTTTCAAACATGTACAGTAATTATTTGTGTACGTAATTGGATTTTCATTTTTTTGTTTTTGTAATTTATAAATTTAAAACACTTATAAAATAATACATTTTGAAGTACAATTTTGCTATAGGATGTATTTTCTATAACATTTAAACCCATTAAAAAATATTTAGATTAGTATAATGAATGCAATTATTTTACAAACCTCTAACTGATATTTTATGTAAAACTAAAACAACATTCTTCATCCAACTAAGTTGAATTGTATGTTTACCTCAAAATACTAACTTTCAAATATAAACATTTGTTTCAAATAGCAACTCCTGAAAATATAACTTTGTTACAAATTGTTTACCATACTTAGTCTACTCGTATATAGAAATTATAGTTAATATTCAAGTATTTTCTAGCTATTTGTGGATACATTTATAATTCATCACAAATTAATTTTTCAAAATTAGTTCTTGACTCACATAATACACTATATAATGACTTATAGCAAAATGCCTTACAAGAATGTAAAATCAGCTTATTAGTTTGCCTGTTTATTCGGTGGGGAACATACCTCTGGCAAGGTCATTATGTAAGTGATTTATCACCGCTGTTTCATCAGTTTTTCTCACTATAAGAAAATCAAAAATTAAAAGCATCCATCTCTTAAAATATACAAGGTCTGTGCATTTCCGAAGCAACAATATAATGTTATTGTAAATAAAATAGATGTAATAACTAAAAACACAGATATAATAACATACATTTCATACCCTACATTCTTAAAATTATGCGTAAACAAATATATAAAATGATTTTACTTGTGAAAGCGTGAATTTATGTTTTCTCACAAGCAAGAGGCAATTATCTTTTATCAAATTTTAAGTGAATTATAAGCAAATTCGATTATCCTTTTATAAAAATGACATTCTCGAATACAGTACAATGATTTGTTTTACACGAAATTAGGTGTTAATTTAAACTCTGTTATTACATTTGTAGTAAAATTATCGAGCATTTTATTAAACAGAGAAGCATTAATGTTACCTGAATGGATGGGATGAATAAAATTCACGCTAAATGTTGATCAATTGAACGTTTATCGAATTTTACGGACGTGCGTGAGTATTTAGAAGGTACATGACGTGTGTTTAATTGACATTACATTTATTTTATGCTGATATTGGCAATAATTTATAAATATATGTCTTCGTAAAAACAAATAAAACATCTGAAATAGTATTTTACACCTATTCAATATTTACGTTAGGAATAACTCAGCAATTCTTTCACTCGGTTTATATGGCTGATTAATAAGTAGGCAATATGCCTTAATGCTCATTAGGGTGGGAGAAATTCTGTTAAACCTGTTTTAAGTGGTTTAGATATCAACTTAATATTTTTTTAAATATTTTTGACTTCTTAACAATAACTAACTTGGACTCCATGGTTGCAACGTACATATAAATGTAAATTTTTGCTCATTAGGGTGGGAGAAATTCTGTTAAACCTGTTTTAAGTGGTTTAGGGATCAACTTAATATTTTTATAATATTTTTGACTGTTTCACAATAACTAACTTGGATTCCATGGTTACATCGTACATATAAATGTAAATTTTTGCACGTACGACCTGAAAATCGTATGTATTAATTAGTTATTCCTCTTATTGCAGTCTTATTAATACAGTTTATATTCCTGCGGGATATAGTAATAAACAGTGGGATAACAACCCTATGTAGGGTGGGTAGGTCAATACTATTGTAAGTCTATGGACAGGCAATACCTCTGTAAGTGCATGAGTGATTACCCAATAAAGCAAGCTTTTTATTTTTAATGTTAAACTAGACCTTGCTTTTATTTTGATTTTGTTAACATGGAGATTGAAGAACTTATCCTGCATTTTACACATATATATTTTAAATACCTTCTATTTCTGTTCGAAAAATGAAAATGCTGCAATTTAATCTACTTAATAAAAAATTCCATAAAATTCAATAATTCTAATAGATAATTGTAAAACCTATATAAATCGATATATTTTTTTATTTATTGACTTTTTTACACTAAACCTAGGTTAGAATTATATTAGTATGTCATACTTGTAAATAAAAATGATATTCCTCACAACTGTAAATAATTAAATAGTTTCTTTCATCAGATGAACAAAATATCAATAAAGATTAGTTATTTAAAGTCCAGAAATAAAAAAAACCTTTAATTGATTTTTTAAAGTGATCCAAGTTTTTTTTTATCCTATGTTGTTTATTTTTAAACATAGGGGTTGTTGAATTAAATTTACATTTCTATTATACACTTCTTTTTAATTCTTATCCTAAATCAATCTTATGTAAACACCTTAAAATAAATTTTGATTGAAGATTTCCTAAAGTATGAGTATATAACAACCTACTACCCCAAAAATTATTACTTATAAAATTTTTATATAACTAACTATACTTGTTTCAGAATTATATTTAATATAGGGGCTGCGTTATCACAGCGTACATCGCTGTATATCATTAATGCGTAACTAGCCCCATGTAATGCCATATGCTGACCCCTCTTGGGACGGTTTGTCCCCTGAGCACACTTGAAATGTCTGTGCTTGACATCCGTACCCTAATGGTTTCAATTGTCTTGCGGGTATTCAAGCAAGTATATATGTTTTGTTTATAAAATTGTTTATTTTTTAAAAAGAAAACCACTATCACAATACTGTATATTATATAAAAATAAATGAGCCTATACAAGTATTAAAAGTGTATAATATTTGTTTTCTATCAGTAATAAGATGTTCTTTTACGATTATTAGCTTTTTGGTTAAAATTACATTTATTCTTATAAATATTTTCCATAAAAAACATTATTTAATTTCAAGTAACAAATTATTGCAATACCTAGTCTTTATTTAAAAAAAATTTAGTTGATTTCAAGTATAAAATATACAACAAATTGGTAGGATTATAAAAAAAATTAAAATATTAAAACTTATATGTAAATAAAAATTCATTAAAACACTGTAAGCAGACTGTACCACAAGACAAATGGGATTGATGGGTTATCGTATTCAAATAAACTAATTAATGATTAATTATTAATTATTTTCTCATAATTATTCTTTATGTTGAAAATAATGGAAACTTTTAAGTTTAAAATAAGTAACTATCTATGTTTATATTCAAACCTAAAATAACACAAAGAGAGAATTTTCTTTTTACTTTTATATTTTTGACATACAGAATATTAAATACAGGGTATTCTGAAAAAAATAGTTTCAATAATTTAGGGTTTTGTTCCTGGGGCTATCGTATTGTAAAAGGTCGTGTAAACACAAAAAATATACCCATCGTTAACCAGCTAGCTACCATATTGTATAGGTAAATTAAAACAATCTTTCTAAAATATAAAAAAAGTTAGAGCGAAAATTTGAAATATTTCTAAATTATTATGATTTTTTCAAAATATAATATAAAATAAAAACTTGTTTTGTTTTGAAAACAATTATAATAATGGGAAATATATATGCATACAAACTAACATTTTTAGAAGCAAAAGTAGTTGCTTATAAACTTATAAACAACGTATAATATTTGGAAAAATATACTGGATGTCAGAAGAAAGACTAACATTCAATGGATATGTAATGAGGGTGGAACCTACAAGATCAACATAGTAAATTGAATGTTATAAAAGCAAAATAGGGACAAACAAGAAAAAACTTTAATTAAATTAACGCAAAATATAAGGCATAAAGGTGTCAAGTATTATGTAAGTAATATTTATGGAAAAACATTCCAGGATAAATTATTTTCTAATGGAAAGTACTAATGAGACGAACCAGATCTTACTGATTTAGTGAAATTTAGAGAAAAAAAGTTCAACAAGTTCAACGTTCAGCAAGTTCAACAGGTTCAACGTTCAACGTTCAGCAAGTTCAACCGGTTCAACGTCCAACAAGTTCAACATTCAACAGGTTCAATGTTCAACAGGTTCAAAGATCAACAGGTTCAACGATCAACAGGTTCAACGTTCAACAGGTTCAACATTCAACATGTTCAATGTTCAAAAGGTTCAACGTTCAACAGGTTCAACGTTCAACAAGTTCAACGTTCAACAGGTTCAACGGTCAACAGGTCCAATGTTCAACAGGTTCAACGTTCAACAGGTTCAATGTTCAAAAAGGTTCAACGTTCAACATTCAACAGGTTCAAAGTTCAACAAGTTCAACGTTTAACAAGTTCAACGTTCAACAGGTTCAACATTCAACAGGTTCAACGTTCAACAGGTTCAACAAGTTCAACGTTCAACAGGTTCAACGTTCAACAATTTCAACGTTCAACAAGTCATAAAAACACCGTTTACTTTACTTTGCTTTTTTCCATTTACTTATGTCGGCATTTCTGTGTAAATTACAGTCTTATCTATTTAAATAAAAATTAGCTGTTGTTTCTGTGTTCGGAGAGTGGTTTGTTCATTTAAGTAATTATTTGAACATTCCGATCTTTAAAAAAGGTTTTTAAACACCATTAAAGCAGTTCAATACACAAAGCCTTTGTTTCATATTGAAGTCATGTATTATATTTCAATTACAATTTTATTCTTTTATATTTTTTACCCCCTACTTTTTACCAAATTATAATGATGGTCAATTAATTGTTTGTCTAGTTAATAAAATAATATCACTTATTTTCCTACTACTCAACACTATTAAATATTAGGAAACAATTAAAATGTATGCTGTCAAATTACTGAAAACAGAAATAATAAATATACTGTGGTATAAGTACAATTACTATATATCAAATTATTTTTTGTCAGAACACACATATTTAGCTTTTTCCTGATAATGATTGTATGGAAAATAAATTTTTTCTCCTTTAATATGTAATAAAAAGGTATAAATTAGTTGAAAATAGAAATTCGTATATATGTCACACTTATTCTGCCTCATTCCCTCTACAAAACCGTTGTTGTGTATTTCAGTTTATTTGTACTTAGGCATTAGTACAGTGAAATTTTAATTGTTTTTCTAAAGATAAATTTCGTGTAGTAATTATGTTATATTTAAAACTATTCGTTAAATCGATTAAAATATTTTACTAATGAATTATTGTAGAGATGAAATCAGTATTTTATTCATTATCATAGTTATATCTAATACATTTAAGTTACCTATGTTAATACTTTTTAAAGTTACTATTTGAATTGGTCAACAGTGTAGCTCATTTCGTATTAGTTAGCTTTTGTATATTGGATCTGATTCGGCGTATAATGTTGCTGGTAAAATATGTAAATGCTAGGTTTTTATTGAATAGCTATGAAACATTATACTGTGTATTGAAAGATTAGGTTTGGAGAATAACTGTTCAGACCAGACGTAGATTTATCTTCCTGCATTCAGAGATAATGGCTGAAGGGAAACTACCCCATATTGCCATTGTTCTCCGAATGTCCAATATTTTCCCTGAATATTTAAGTGAATATTGATGGTTTTAACTGGTTTTCAAATTGTCCTATTATTTTTTAATGTGAACTATTTTTATATGTCTCTAAATTGTTTTCGATGTAGATGACAGTGACTCTTGGTTTATGTCAAATAGTTAATGGTACATTAATAAAACTATGAAAGTTTTGTTTCAACTATTATAATTCTTAACCCTATGGTTAGAGTTTCAAATAAAACTTTACAATTTGGAGGTGCAATTCAGGATTATACTTTGACATAAAAGATCTTGTTTTAAGTGTTTCAAAAGAGACTTTAGTAATATTGTCGGCTTAATGGTATAGCAAATTTATTTATCTTTATGATAAACACATTCATTGTTTGTTGTGCTTGAGGAAACGGGTTTTAGATCTTATTATAAACTGATTTAAATTGTGTTGCCTAAGAACCATACAAAAGTAATATTTTTAGTAATCCAATAATAAAACAATAATAATAGCCTCTTTTTTCCAAGTTAGGAACATTTGAAATTTAAATCAGCACTGTATACTAAAACATAAAACGAACATGGTTTTTATTAGTTGTGTTGTGTCTTTCTAAAATACAGTGATGAGTTAAAACTCAAGTGAATAAAAAAAAGAAAAAACCATAATACTTGTACAATAGAGATTTTTAATGTCTTTTGAGGAAAGGGATTGGAATAGTAAATAGTTCCCTTGTGAATGTCGTTTTAAAATTTGATCTTAGGCGTGTTGTTGGTGTATACAGAAAATTATTGTTATGATATGTACTTGTTTTCTTTAAAACTAATATATAAATTTTTTAAGGTCCATAAGTTATAACCACTCATACATGTACAGTGGTATTGATCCACCCACTCCCCTTTACACGTACACCTGTTTTTACAGTAGTACTCAAAGTAGAGGATGGTACAAGAGCAGGCAAATGTGCTATTTAGTCACTTCTCACGCATATACATAAGATACAGTAGGTGTATGAGTGAGTAGGAGCGTCATCGCCAACTTACGTGGTTCTATTGAAAACTAATAAAGTTGTATTTAATTAGTGAGGGCACGTATTAAATTAATATCAACCAAAATAAGATTTTACCAATTTAATTTGGAATAGTATAGTTTTATTAATGCCCACCACTTATCCCTTGGCACCACTTATCCCTTGGTGATATCAATGGGAATGAATTATAATATATGTAGGCTAATAGCCATTTTTATTCTCAACGCAAAGGCTATAATGATGTGTTGAGAAGAAACAAATTACTGTATATGACGCAAGTAAATTAAAAACCAAGATACATATTAATAGTTAAAATGGAGCTAGGACAGTCTCACAATAGTAATATAATTTGTATATTAAGAGGGAGTGTAACGTCAGCTACACCCTAGATTTTTTATACAGTTAATAACTTGCTTTTGAATATAAAATTAAAATAAATACCCCACACCACATTACTAGTATTTCAATTTATTACAAATCATTTGTAATCAAGGATCTAGGAGTCAACTTCTGAATTTTTACTAGGAACGTGGTCATTTGAAATTTTATTTAACACCACATTTTCATGCTGAAAACGATAGTACCATGACAATTTTATTAAAACAACGTGTCACTCCTTAGTTTTTTTTTATTTATTTGTGACTATATATTTTCCTAATAAAAACTACTTTTTCATGAAAAATGTCTTAGTTCGTAATGCATGATAAATCATCTTTTATTTAGAAAATAAATAGGTGATGATCAATTAAATACCATTAGGAAATGAGTTATAACCAAAGAACAACACATCCTTTTAACATTCTGATTAATCTTATTATTTTTAGCTTGAACATTTTGTATTAGAGATATATCACATAACTACGTTCATATCTAAATTGTTGAAGTTGACCCTTAGATATTACACTCCAACTGATTTATTATAACATATAAACACTCTAAATTTAATGTATTTAAAATTATGTTAATAACATAGTTTAAAAGTAAATATTTTAAACTACTAAAAAATTTTAATGTGTAACTGAATTAAAAATCGCCCTGTATAATCAAAATACATACATATAAAAGAAAATTTTAATAATATATGGTTTAGTGTAAGGAATTGTGTAATAAAAACACAATTACGATTGATTGACTGCAAGAAAACTTATTGTAATAATGTTCCATATTGACTAATTAAATAAAAATCAATAAGATATAAATTAGATTGATTGTACAAACTCACAGACTAGCCAGTTACCAAATTTAAGCATGACAGCCAATTGTGATGATAGCACGGAGAACTATGTGATACAATACCTTTATTAAAGATTTTAATTAAAGCTAGTTTGCTAATAAATTAAAAATAACCTTTACTATCGTACATGTATGGGTGGGTTAATACCACTGAAAGTGGCAGGGTGGACCGGTGAATTACTATTACCACCGTAGTGCATTGGTGGGTTAATACCACTAAACGTGTAAGGGTGGACCGATGGATTGCCATTACCACCGTAGTGCATGGGTAGGTTAATACCACTGAACGTGTAAGGGTAGACCGATGGATTGCCATCACCACCGTAGTGCATGGGTAGGTTAATACCACTGAAAGTGGCAGGGTGGACCGTTGAATTGCTATCACCACCGTAGTGTATGGGTGGGTTAATACCACTAAACGTGTAAGGGTAGACCGATGGATTGCCATCACCACCGTAGTGCATGGTAGGTTAATACCACTGAAAGTGGCAGGGTGGACCGGTGAATTGCTATCACCACCGTAGTGTATGGGTGGGTTAATACCACTGAAAGTGGCAGGGTGGACCGGTGGATTGCCATCACCACCGTAGTGTATGGGTGGGTTAATACCACTGAACGTGTAAGGGTGGACCGATGGATTTCCATCACCATCGTAGTGTATGGGTGGGTTAATACCACTGAACGTGTAAGGGAGGACCGATGAATTGCCATCCCCATCGTAGTGTATGGGTGGGTTAATACCACTGAACGTGTAAGGGTAGACCGATGGATTGCCATTACCACCGTAGTGTATGAATGGGTTAATTCAGTACCACTTCAGATGTAGGGGTTGATTGGTTGGTCAATACCACTGCACTTGTAGGGGTGGGCAGATGGGTCAATACCACTGCACGTGCAGGCGTGGGCGGTGGATGGGTCAATATCACTGCACGTGTAGGGGTGGGCGGCGGATGGGTCAATATCACTGTACGTGTAGAGGTTGGCGGTGAATGGGTCAATATCACTGCACGTATAGGGGTGGGTGGCGGATGAGTCAATACCACTGCACGTGCAGGGGTGGGCGGTGGATGGGTCAATATCACTGCACGTGTAGGGGTGGGCCGCGGATGGGTCAATATCACTGCACGTGCAGAGGTGGGCGGTGAATGAATCAATATACTGCACGTGCAGGGATGGGTGGCGGATGGGTCAATATCACTGCACGTATAGGGGTGGGCGGCGTATGGGTCAGTATCACTCACGTGTAGGGGTGAGCGGCGGATGGGTCAATATCACTGCACGTGTAGGGGTGAGCGGCGGATGGGTCAATATCACTGCACGTTTAGGGGTGGGCGGCGGATGAGTCAATATCCCTGCACGTGTAGGGGTGGGTGGCGGATGGGTCAATATCACTGCACGTTTAGGGTGGGTGGTGGATGATTCAATGTCACTGCACGTTTAGGGTTGAGCGGTGGATTATTCAATATCACTGCACGTGAAGGGGTGGGTGCCGGTTGGGTCAATATCACTGCACGTTTAGGGGTGGGCAGCGGATGAGTCAATATCACTGCACGTGACGCTAAATATAGTTTGGATTCCACATTCACCTTGGTTATACTTTATTTATTGAATCACCTTCCTGAATATGTAAAGGATTTTCAGTACGGAGCGTTTTAAATGTTCGGAAGATGTAGCTGAACACATCGTTTCAAAATCTATATTTAGCTGAAATCATAATTATATTTGTTAGATACATGTAGTATACCAATAGCATTTTGATCACATTTAATATTACGTGTTCGTTTAATAAGAAGAAAATATATTAGTTTCGTTCCTTATAAGAAAAATTCTTCGCATAAACAGAATAAGTTAGGTTCAAAGGGCTAAAACATATTAAATTCCGTAGCGTTGACATTCCCTCACCCTTTAAAAATCACTGAATTTAAAATAATTTTCCTTTCGACTATCCGTGGCTTCACCTATATACATTATATTTTTTTAAAAGTAATAATAGTACCCTTTTATAATAAGTTAAAAAAAAATAATTATGTTTTATATATTTTTAATTTACAAAAGAACAATCTAAACGAACAATATCAAAAAGTGTTAACATAACAAATATATTTACTGCTAAAAATATTATATGATTCATCTTGTGATTCTTATTATGATAATATGTGTAAGAAATAGGTTCTTTTAACACAAATATAATTCCCTTAACTACTGTGACAAAATTAAGAACTTGGGACTCCTTATGAATACTACACTTACATGGTCTGATGATGTATCTTTAACATGTAATAGGGTTTTTGCTGGTATTCACACTCTTAAGAGATATTATAATTGTTTACCTTTAGATGTTAATATTATGCTAGTGAAAACTCTTGTATTTCCCCACTTTGACTACTGCGACATTGTCATCAATGACATGCCTACCCATCTTTCTGATAAACTTCAACAAGCGCAGAACTACTGTCTACGTTATATTTTCAATCTCCGTCGAGATGAACATATCACTCCTTACTTCAGACGTTTAAATTTACTGAAGTTACTTCAGTGCAAAAAGATCAAAATTTTATCTTTACTGTACAATCTTCTTCAATCCAAAAATCCTTCTTATTTAGCTTCAATTTTGTGT
>JAQJVL010003697.1:0-56406 GCA_035578905.1 Stictocephala bisonia | reverse complement strand
TATTTTCTCTGGCCTTTTGCAATATCCAGGACCCCATGATGCTTCAACATCAATTCCATTTGCCTTTTCCATCTACGCCAAGACTGAGCTCCATCAAGCTTTGCTATCTGTACTTTCATATCCATTTTAGATATATTTACAAAGTTTATCTGGGCCCATAACCAAATAAAACATATAGAAATTATAATAAAGTTGTTAGACTTTTAATAAACATTGTAAAAAGGTAACACTTATTTTCTTAAGAAAAATTAAGTCAACATAATTGAAAAAACACACATGATAAACATTATCATATGGTTAAATACAGCATGTTAGTTTAAATTCAATAATAAAGAAAGAGTTTATTAAATGAGTTAGTGGTTTATTTAGATAAACCTTGTATTTCTTTAATATTGTTGCAGGAATGTCATCAAACCCAGTAAAATTCTTGTTTTTGAATGAGTCAGTTGCTAACAAAACCTCTTTGTCTGTCACTTCTTGGAATAAAAAATACTGACTAAAACTTGATTAGGTTGATATGTATTTGAAAAATGAGTGGTTTGATTTTTAGGCAAAACTTCTTTTTTAATTACACTTGAAAAATAATCAATGCACATTTTTGAGATATCTCCAGGGTTAGTGAAAAGTCTGCTCTCTTTTACTAAAGAAATATAAAATTAAGAATTATTTTTACCTCTTTCATCATTGATTAGTTTCCTAGTGGTTTTTGCAATATTTGTGGAATTATCAATTTGTTGTCATAGTGTTTTTGTTTTGCCATTTGATTTTCCCTTTCAAAAGATTTTTATTCTTCAAAGAAATCTTAACATATTTTGAATTTATGAAATAATTTGCTTAGTTCAACAATTTATTTTTGATCATATTTTAGGTCATATGTTATCCAATCACATTTATTTTTAATTTCTTTTCCTTCGTTTTTGAAAAAAAAAAACATTATTAAAGTAATATGTAAATATTGCATGGAAAACATACTTTTTATCAACAGGTGCATAGTAACATCAGTCCAAGACTCACTAGCCATTTGTTTAAGAAATAAATCTTCTTTGATTTTTGTAAATGATCTGCAGAATTCAGTGGTATTATTTGTCAGTTAGGATGTTTTAAAATGTAATAGTTCTAAAAGTTGGGCGTCATGATTATAAATCTCTGTTACCAGCTATAATATTTTTAAGAATTTCCTGTTGAAATTTGTAATTATGTTGTTAATAACACTTTTGCATGATTCTGTTACTCTTGTAAGAAAATCTACTAAATAATACAAGTTGTGACTTTGTAGAATACTCATGAAAGCGGTTTGAGTTTTTGTTTGTTTCAATATATCAATATTGATATCGCCACACAGTAAAAATTTTAATTTTTTTTAGTTAAGATTCCTAACTTACAGTTAAGTTTGTCAAGAAAAGCTTCCTTGAATTTAAACTGGAAAGATCGACAAATATAAGCCAGAATAAAACTTTTAATGCAGCACTTACATTCAATGTTTGCCACACAACATTCAAATTATTTTTCTTTGAACAGTGAATCAATGTAAGTTGTTGACAGTTTTTTTTTTTTTTTTGCTGTAATGTCAGTGTGTACCAGGATTAAGGTTCCCCACCTGTTGTAGACTTTCGACAAAAATAATTACGAGTTTTGTAATTTTTTATGTTTAGGTTTTCAAGTTCATTCATTTTCATTTTTATGTTCGGGAAGAGCTACTATGCTTGGACTGAAGTCTGATAAGTTCATATTCAACAAGTCTAATCTAGTGGGTAAGTGCTGAATGTTTTGATGTAAAACTGTCAGATTATTTGATTACAGTTTTTTGTTATTTTTAAAAAAAATTTTTTGGCTAGCATAATTTTTCTTTATTTATCCTATTTACGTTTTTAATATTGTTTGAAACAATAGAATTGCAGTGAACATATAAGTTTGTCAAGTCACTTGTGTCAACGGTTCTAGGAAAAAGTTTAAATAACTTAAAGACTCAGTTGAAATGCAGTTGTTGTCTGGACAGTTTGCAAAACATAGTCCACACATAATGAAAAAGATGCTCTTAAAGTCTTAAATGCTGCAGAAAAAATAAAGAAAAAGTCTTCAAAATGCAAAGAAGGTGGTATATGTGGCTGCTCCTTCTCGGCTGCAAAGAAAGTATCTTCTGCAATAAAATCAAGTTATTTATGACTTATGCAACCCTCGAAGAATATTTTAGAAACTGGAAGCTGAATCTTAACCCATCAAAAACCAAAGTAGCCTGCTTCCACCTATTTCATCAACTAGCTAATCGAAAACTAGGCATCTTTTTAAAATGGTATAAACTCAACCACAATGATCATCTAAAGTAACTAAGAGTAAGGTTATCACTGACGTTTAAAAGCCATCTTCAAAAAACAGCAGCTAAAATTAAGACCAGGGCAAATGTTCTATATCATACTGCTGGAATAACTTTGGGAGCCAAAGTACACGTCCTCCATTACTCCTTTGTCGCTGGTTTATTCAGGTGCTGAATACAGTGGCTACCATATGGCTAAATAACGCACATACAAAAGCGATTGATGTCCAACTTAATAGAGCCATGAGAGCTATTAGTGTTATTAGTTACTCTCATGGCAACTCCACTATCTTGGCTTCCGGTGCTGTGCAATATAGCTCCTCCAGAAATAAGACATCAGGATGCACTACATAAAGAATTCAATAAGATCTTGAATGCCTCGCACCTCCTCATTACCCAGGATCTCCCACGTCAGAACGGTCGCTTATTATCTCGAAACCCACCTCTACATTATTGAATCTATTCCGAACTGGAGTAGGCAGATGTAACTACTGGAAATACAAATGGGGATTGACAGTAAATCAGTGATGTAATTTGGGAGGATTCTATCCAAACAATTGATCACATAGTTACTGAGTGCGCCTTGCGCTATTTTACTGAGGGATTAGCTAGCATAAATAGAAACAGTGAGGCAGGTCTTAAATGGCTTGATGGACTGGATTTAGCTTTGGGCAGGAGATCATTTGTTATTAGTTTACTGTTAATTTTAATTATAGTGTAATGATTTTTTGACTTTTTGTCCAAATTATTTATAAAACTCAGCTTTTACATAATTTTGAATAAAAAAATAATAATGGTAGCTGACAAAAACCATACACAAGTGTTTCGGTTTTGCATTTTGCAAATTGCAGGCGCTGTATTGACTAATCACCATGTGGCGGCGCCACCCGCGGCGGGGGATGCAACTAGCGCGTGCGCATGCGCGAGGATCTGGGAAGGGGTGCGGCGTACGCAGGCGACAGACAGTCTGTGACAGACAGTCTGTGAGTGTTGAGCACGCCTGATGGGCCAGGACACCGACTCCACCCGCACATTCGACAGCTAAGTCATTTAGTGTAGATCATTATTAATTAGGAACCGAATATTTCAGTATGATTAGATTAGGCTAAATTAACCATTAAGGGGGGGGGGAGTAGTTCCGATAGGTAGGGTTTAGGCAGTCAGTAAAAATGTAGGGATTCAGTAGTCTGGGGCACGAGGGGATTGCAGCCGACCAGTTATCATTTTCAGTTTAGAATAATCAATTAATTAATCTATAATAATAGTACCTTTAAGGTAGATCACTATTTAGTGCTGATCAAAGCTGGTTGTGATTGATAGGCACCGTTCGCAAGCACTCACGCGGCCGAGACCATTGTACCAGCCCGCGCGTTTCTAACGCGGTGGAAACGGCGAATCTGTTACCCAGGGATTATCTCACACGGCCTCTGATAATTAATCATTAGCTATTCAACTCGCTCTTTAATCGCACATTTAATCCGTCCAATTAATTACGACGACATCAAGTAACCCGCCAATATATACATATTCTTTCGCCCGCCTCCGCTGCGAGTTTTGAATAGATTTCGCGTTTCCCCCGCAATTGGTAGCAGAGCGTTTCCCCCGCAATTGGTAGCAGAGCGTTCAGAGTAGAATTAAATACCTTTTTTATGAGTGAAATAGCAGGGCGATCAGTTTGGCAATATATATAGATGTTTTATTAGTAGAAAGGTCGGTTAGCTGGCACGAAGAGAAGCCGATTCGGACATGTCGGGCATGGCACGAGCATGTCGTCACGAGCATGTCGGCCGACCGGCAAACATGACTTTTACTCCTAACAATCAACGATAAAGCAACAAATTTGCGAATTACTCGAATTGAATTTAGAGCAATGTTATTTTTAACGAAGTGGATTTAAATTTTCTGTTTAATAAATACGGAGAACAATGACGATGAGAACTGGAGGTATGCGTCTGCGGTGTAGACGGGCTGTGTCGTGCGTTTTTAAACCTGTCTATAGGCTGCGACGGCGTGCATCCGGTGATGTCAGCATTGTCAAGTTCCGTATATGTTCCTCATTTTGCAATTCATTCAAGGAAGATGAATAATAAAAATGAAGGGAGGAGAAGTCAAGAATTCAATTTTGTGTAAATTTTCCTCTTACACGAACGCGTGAGTGCATGTAATAATATACCTTCGAACCTCGTGCCCACATTTGTTGAATTTGGGGAGTTTAATGAAAAAAAAAAAACATTTAAATTTATATCAGTAACGTCAGATATATTAACTAGGAATCTTATAAAGCAATAGGCCTATCAAGTATTTATCAAAGTCTGCGGGAGATTCATTCCACTCTAGCCATTAGTGCAAATACGAAAGCCAATAGTTTTGGATGGGTTTTTTCATTCATTTTATTTAAGTAATTAGTAATAGTTTAATTTTATTTAAGATGTGCGATGCAATCTATTTTTAAGTACACCTTGTGATAACGAATTTTGTGACAGATATTCTCAAAGCTTGGGTTACATCCAACTACCTAGGAGATTTCACGCTAATTATTTTCCAAGCGAAGTTAATAATGGTGTAGTCCTCTTTTCCAAAGTGAATAAGTGAAAATCTATTAAAAAGGGAAAAATGTAAAAAAAATATATAAAAATTAATGTAAAAATGTAAAAAAAAAAAATGTAAAAACAAATGTAAAAAAATGTAAAAAAAAAAGAGTAACTATGTGAGGATTTAATAAGACTGAAAATAAAATTTCGCTTGGGAAATCTCGGAGTAACCTGAGTGGAGAGGCAATTAGCCATTGATTAATGTTTCTATTATTTACAGTATGTGATGTATTCTATTGATTATGTACAGTTCATATTAAGTTAAGTTTAGCATATTTTCTTTTCAGTCAGTATTAAATGTCACCCCAGCAAGCTATTAGCAGGTCAACGGTATTCCAGCTATACTTGAGCATTATCGATCCGCTCAGTAGAAACCGGTTTTATCCACTCCAAGACACCCAGCCGTGTCCAGCTGAACTTATTGGTTGCACAAGCACACTGACGAATATTACTGACTAAAAGTGGAACAATTCTTTTAAATAAATATCGCATTTAGGCATTTAAAAAGCAAGAAAATATAAATTGTATTTGTAATTTTATTAATTAATTAATTGGCCATTAAACAATAAATTTTATTAATTAATTAAATGGGCATTAGACAATAAATTTAATTTAATTGAATAAGGCAACAGTTAATTTTTAATGGGAATTCTTTTAGGGTATTTTGTAAATAATAGGATTTTTCCTGGCTGACCTACCTGTAGTGGGTCAGTTGTCTAGCTACACAAATAGACCTACAATTCTCCCCTACCCTACGGAATTATTCTAAATTAAAAGGAGAAATGAACAGCGACCGCGGTGTCCAAATTATTGGTGACTCACTCACCAAACGTTTAAAATGCTACATGCAACGGAACCAACACCCCATCAATATGACGTACAGAGTGGCTATTCCGGGTGCCACAATTCACGATTTGAAAAATATCTTAAAAAGAAATCATTTGTTACACCCGCAACAACCCTTAATTATTTGGGTGGGGACTAATGACATTTTCTCCAGTTTGCCATTTTCACGTATTAAAGATCAGTACATTTCATTATTGAGACTAATTAGGAAACAATATCCGGCGATTCATTTACTAATTTTAGGCTTGCCCATTTTTCCGAGAGCCCAAGCCGAACCACATATTTTGAGTAAATTGGTTAGATTCAACACCTTTTTGCATACCTTGGCCAACCCCAGCACCACTATCATTTTAACACATTCAATAAACCAAAGGATTTTTTTTCACGCCAGGTATCATAAATAAATAAATGATTTATTGCGTAGAACATAGTAAAAATATGCATTGCAATCGTCAAGCTATCCATTATTGCTATTCGCAATAATGGATCATAGACACCATAGACGAGATGGCATACATTTGAATGATAGAGGGAACCAGGCCTTAGTGGACCTCATTGAGGAGAACTTATGGGAATTACAAACTCATGCCGCAATGGTCCAACCCGTGTGTGATAGCCCGATTCACCACACCGGTCACCGTGCAGTTAGTGAAGCCGTCAACGGGGAGCTTTGTTACGTCGGCTCACGTTTCTCAATTAAAGCGTTTTTTTCAGCCCCAGTTTTAATATGGCCGGGTGAGTGCTATGTGACGGTCCCTAGCCTAGGTTAGTGTAGTTCTTAAGTTCTATTTTCCTTTCCTTTACTTCTTTCTATCTACACGTCTTCCCGCGTTTGAGTTTTCTTCCGGACGACACCTCTAGTTACCACGGGGTCGGGCGTTTGAGTCTAAGGGGTTTCTTTACGAGGACTCCCCTACAGATTGCCCGACGTCCTGTTGACGTGAGGCGCCGCCACACCTTTTTTTTACCGTTTTCTACACCGTCATTAGGGAGAACGCTGCTAAGCCGCTGTGACCGTGGCAAGTTTTATTTTTTTTAGCAATTAAGTTAGAGAAATCATTTCATAAGTTCCTTAATTCCAGTATAAACAAAAGCTGTGTAATGTTTGTGTTTTTTTTTTTCGTAATTCACTTTTGTTTATGCTGCTTGCCCGGCACACAGCTGGCGGATAAGCCATCGTGAGGTGAGTCGACACGCCTCAGGATAGTCGCAGTGTCACACACACACACACACACGCCCACACGCACACGTCACTCACACATAATAGCACAACGTTCGTCGCCACACTTACACATGACTATCTCTGTCCTGTCTATCTCTTTTCTTATCTATTTAGTACTTAGGGATGCCAGCAATGAGCTGGGGATACGGGCAGATTAAATTAAGTAGTATAATAATGTTAAGTGGATGAAATTGGGTTATTTAGCGCGATGTATTAGAAACGAGCATTAGGAGCAGGTCAAACATGTCAGAATGGACAATGAGCCAGTTAGTTATAAGGATTAAATTTTCTAGTGTTGAATATTGTATTGCATATATTTATTCGAGGTGTTGGCATATAATTTAATGTAGCTGTAAGATTGGAAACTTCATATTATTAGCGAGCGCGGTCAATATATGAATAGACTGCACCCAGCTCAAACAATTATTCTTGGAAGCGACAGAGCGGAAGACGTCGACGAAGGGACGCGCTTATCGCATTCCATTGTTAAATCGGGTCGGCTGCGATACCGAGGACAATAAACAGACAAACGCCACAACAATACACGACAATGGGGAATTGGCCCAAGCCACAATCTGTTAGGTTACTTTAATTTTAACACGCACACATTGAAAAATTGATAATCACCTTTAGTAATCAATTTAATAATTAATATCCTACCTTCACCTCCACTTGTTAACAGCTTAAAAAGGAGTCCATTACTAGAGTCACCTGAGATGTTTCTATACATTAAGAACCTTACAGACAGACCGACTTAATGTTTACCTTTTCTCACCAACAGTTTTCCCATCGCGTTTACTAACGACCGACGTACGCACAGACTAGGCAGTGTTTCTCTCCAGCATTTATTTACCAATATATTTAACAAGCAAAGATTAAAGGGAAGCGTAACGTGTGTCAAACAATAGGACTAGGTTTATTGATTTTAATTATTGTAGTTAAGATAAAGCCTTCAGATTTAATTTTCCTTTTATACTATTATCTTTTATTTATTTTTAGCCTTCATTACATTAGTATTTTGCTGTAATTCACGATTCTTTAGTCAACCATAACTAGTTTAATTAAGTCAATTCCTTTTCTTTCAAAGTAACGAACAATTAGAATTACCTTACCATTTAAGATAGTCGCGGGGTTAGTTTGCGTCCGATAAGGGCATGTGTCAGCGACTTGCGAAGTGATGACCAAGTGTGAGTCAACTGGTTCCATCAATTCAAGGGATGTCATTCCAGCCACGCTGCCTATGAACACCAACTGCCCGCCTTCCAGCTATTCTATCGTCCATCGGCTGAGCCCTGGATTGAGGAGGGGCGGTAATTCAGCTGTCCGACCACTATTGGTCTATATACCAATCTCATAGTGTGAAGCACATTGTCATCTTATTGCATTTCGGCATGGATTGCCATATCTGACCTCCAACTATGGCGGGTAGTGGCGCATGTAGCTACCTTGAGGCATGGGTTGCCCCACCAGAAGTTGCTGCATCTGTTTTAAATCACTATGATGTAGTGCACACAGCCACTGTCATGGCTAACGCAACATCATGTATCTACCATCATCAGCTAACCAACATCAGTAACAGTAACACATCATCTGCCCAATATCAGCTAACCACTATCGTGGCTACAGGGATCAGCTAACCAACGAGTGGCGAGGCCACGCGGCGTGATCAGAACCGGTGGAAGGAGCGGTACCAACCGGATCCATCCTACAAGATAAACCATTTCGCTGACACACTCCCGCACCACTTTAGATTTAGTTTAATTTCAACAAAATGATTAGGATCAAGTTTACCATAAGTAGTGAAGTAGTTATTTTGCCGCGCGAGCTGACACACCTTACCTTCTAGTAAAAAAGGGGAGAAGGGTCTCAGAACACTGACCGCCGCTTCAACTAACCAACTGTGGACGACTTGCGACACATCCCCGTGGAGTCATTTTCGAACTTAGGGCACCTCCCTGCTGGAGGAGAGGCGGACTCTTCGGGCCCGGGTTTTAACCGGCCAAGCTGAGCCCCACACCTTCCTCACCTCCCTACCCTAAAAACAAAAAATAAATGAAAAAAAACACATTTTAGGGGGGGGGAGATTGTGGCGGCGCCACCCGCGGCGGGGGATGCAACTAGCGCGTGCGCATGCGCGAGGATCTGGGAAGGGGTGCGGCGTACGCAGGCGACAGACAGTCTGTGACAGACAGTCTGTGAGTGTTGAGCACGCCTGATGGGCCAGGACACCGACTCCACCCGCACATTCGACAGCTAAGTCATTTAGTGTAGATCATTATTAATTAGGAACCGAATATTTCAGTATGATTAGATTAGGCTAAATTAACCATTAAGGGGGGGGGGGAGTAGTTCCGATAGGTAGGGTTTAGGCAGTCAGTAAAAATGTAGGGATTCAGTAGTCTGGGGCACGAGGGAATTGCAGCCGACCAGTTATCATTTTCAGTTTAGAATAATCAATTAATTAATCTATAATAATAGTACCCTTAAGGTAGATCACTATTTAGTGCTGATCAAAGCTGGTTGTGATTGATAGGCACCGTTCGCAAGCACTCACGCGGCCGAGACCATTGTACCAGCCCGCGCGTTTCTAACGCGGTGGAAACGGCGAATCTGTTACCCAGGGATTATCTCACACGGCCTCTGATAATTAATCATTAGCTATTCAACTCGCTCTTTAATCGCACATTTAATCCGTCCAATTAATTACGACGACATCAAGTAACCCGCCAATATATACATATTCTTTCGCCCGCCTCCGCTGCGAGTTTTGAATAGATTTCGCGTTTCCCCCGCAATTGGTAGCAGAGCGTTTCCCCCGCAACCATCTCTTAACAAACGGTCGCTAAATACTGTGTAATAATTTAATAATACGCCTGAAGATGCGAGCTGGCGTTGTTGTTTAGGTTTGTTCAGTGTGGCTGGCTGGAAGAGTCCATATCGCAAGTGGGGGAAGTGGAACAGTTCATTTTACCTACACACCGTCGGCATTGTCAGTCTGTTGTTTATATAGTAGAATAAGGTTTTCAGTCTGATTTAAAATTAAATTTAAGTATAAGATTTAATAGTAAACATTTATAATTTACATAAAATTTACCTTTAGAATTTTTGATAGCCTAATTAAAACACAGTTGTATTTTTAAATATCTTTCGTATTGTAAAGCAGCGTCGAAGTTGGCAATCGTGACAAATATCATTCTTTCATTACAATTGTTGCAGAGCGCGGATGGCAATTGTAGGCGCCCCTGTCCTTACTTACATGTCCTGTCTGTTATCAGTTACTAAACGTGTTTCTGCAATAAAATCAAGTTCTTTACGACTTATGTTTTATCCAGCATTTATCGTATCCGGCTTGACCTTCGCCACATTAGGCTGGGTAACCGAGGTTGTACTGTACAAGTTTAAGAAAATCATACACAATGTTTAATTATGTATAGATTAATCAATAAAGGTGTTGTAGCGGTTGGAAATAACGTAGAGGATTTTCTACAAAGATATTTGTGAATATTCGGTTTTGAGAAGTTTAATGTATTTCTAGATATCACTTAATGACGAGGAAAAGGATTTGGAGAAAGTATGGGTAGATTCCTGGGAACAGGAGCCTACAGTAAAAGAAGAGGTAAGTACAATTGATTTTTGTGTTCATTTCAAAGAGCACAATCACTTTGCAATTGGTTATTTTTATTTGTTTGCCAACTCTCAAACTGGTAGTTAAATTTTCACTGAAAGGCAATTTTTGGTTAGTTTTCAAATTTTGTTATGAAAAAATTGATAAAACATAGTTATTTACTGTACTCTTTCTGATATTTAGTATCATTATGTTCACAATGAAGTAGGCTATCAAATTAAATCTAAAAATATTTTAGTTTCTTTTTATGTGATTTTTCTGTATGTAAAATGTTAAAATTTTTTTTCTCTGAAATTTAAAAAAGGACGGGTACCCCTTGGAAACAATGTTGTTACAGTAAAATAAGAAATTTAGCAAACAATTCTAAATTTATCTAGTTTCAGAGATTATTAACATAGACACAAATAAATTTGCTAGACATGTTGGTCATCCTGACACACCTGACAACCCAGTGCCAAATATTAATTAGTCATCACAGCTAGCCTTCTTTGATTTAATAGTAAATCATTTCCCAGGCTAAATTTTGATGCTTAGAAAGCGACCTACTGAAAGCTTGGGTGCGAGTATGATGCACTGAATGGTGTAAAATAGAGGAACTACTCTTCCCCCACTGTGTCATTCTCTTTAAAAATTGTCATGGCAACTAGGAAGACGGTAGGCCGTGGGCTGGTAGAGCAGCATCAAGACCTATTACGTCATTATCAGCACTGGCCATTGGTTGGCTTGATTAACTCTAGCGAATCAAGTTTAGAACGATTATTTTAAATTATTATTTAGTATTCAAAAAACAATCAATAAAAACAATGACATGATGAATAATAATGTAAAAAATAAATAGCAATTAAACAAGCAATACAATTCACAATTCATTATAGTTATTTAATTCAACTAAACACTGTTGTGAAAGTTGAACACTTGTCTGGGGAAGTTAGTCACGCTCGTGATGTACTTCACAACAAATAACAAAATTCAGAATTTCTAAGCGACCAAACAACGGCAACACATAAAAAACATCAAAAGGTTCAAAAGTAGTGATTTAAAACGAACAAGAGTTGTTGAATCAGGAGATCCTACTTAGTCCTTCGATTCAACTGTTGCCTTCTAGTTCTCATTAACATTTATCACAACAATTAACATTTAACAACAATTAACGTAAATACACAACAGAACTATCGCAACTAAATGAAAGAATATTTTGCTTAAATACAATAATTCAAAATAATAACTTTAAAAATTCTCAAGATAATATAATTAAAAAGTACATAGAAACTCAAACTGACCACTCCTTTTCTGAAACCTCAAGCCATTCGCCTTCTCTCCTCACACAATTTGTCCAGATAAAACGCCGACAAGACCAGCTGGAAAGCCAAATGAAGTTACTTCATGAACACCTGCTAGATCAAGATTATTCTAATAAATCAACCCTAGCTTCCTCTGACATACACAAACCTAGACAAATGTCAAATGCTAAAAAACTGAGCACACAAACTGGGAGAGGCAGACAAACTCCTACTAAAAAACTGAAAAAATTAACACGTATGTCAATAAATCCTGTTATCTATGACACAAAAAATTGTGAGAATAATAAAAGAAGGGAGAATATGTTCAGTGTGTCACTGCAAGTAGCAAAAAGCAAAGCACAAACACACACATCAGAACAATTGCCTCTCCTTCCAGGGTCAGAAGTTGACATACAACAGCCAAGAAACCCTAAATTGAACTGCAAAAAAATTTACCCCCAACATGCAAAAATAAAAAATGAAAATGAAGACTGAAATTTTTTTCGATAAATATATTAACTTCTATCAAGACCTTACAAAAACGTATAATCACAATCTTACTGATTCGTCTACCACACGACAGAAAATACATTCTCCTTCCCCCATTAACACTGAGACCAGCACTCCATCTATTCATTTTTTAGATCTGGTGGAAACAAAAAAATCACGGTACAAAACCATAAACACAGGTCGAATAATTCTAAACTCAACCTTCAAAAAAATGAAATGAATACCAGCCTTAAAGCAAACACCAAAACCGTATCAAACTCACTAACAATCGCTCATCAAAATATAAACAGTGCAAAATAAAATAGAAATGCTCTCCCACTTTCTCTCTGAACAAAACCCAGATATAATAATTGTTACTGAACATGGAATGTCCAAAGAGAACCTAGAAAGTACTCGAATACCCGGCTACTCCCTCATTGGTGGCTACTGTAGGAAAAACCACAGAAGAGGAGGAGTGGCAGCCTATGTAAAACTAGGCCTACAAGACCTGGTAAGACTCCTACACATAAGTGGTGAGACCTCCGAGCTTATCTGTGAAGCAATACTAGCTGAAATAAAACTCAAAACGGAAACCTTGCTAATACTAGGCGTCTACAGACCACCACATGCCAACCTAAACATCGCAATTGACACCCTTACAGATATTATTGACCAGCCTCTACAAAATAACAGATGCATGATTATCATGGGTGACATAAACATCGACAACCTCCAACCAAGCGACGACAATAACAGATTAGAAGACTTCTTATCATAGAACAGATTAGAAGACTTCTTATCATACTACAACATTTCAAGACAAAAGCTCCCGCCAACCCGAATAACCCATTCAACTTCATCATCAGTTGACTGGATTTGTACGAACATAGAGCCCAATAGAATCCACACAAAAGTTATAATGACAGGTCTCTCAGACCACACTGCACAGATAGCCGTATTAAACCTGACAAAAAACAAATCCAAAAAAATAAACGAAACAAAGAGAAACTTCAGTAGAAGTGCTACTGAACTATTCAAATCACTGCTAAACAACCAAAACTGGGAAAAGGTCCTCTTGGCGGAGGATGTAAATCTAGCCTACAATGTATTTCACAACACAATACAAACCTGTCTGGACATTGCCTGCCCATTTACTAAATCGGTACAGAAACGTTGCGCGACAAGACAATGCTGGGATGATGAATGTAGCAAACTGAAAAGCGATTATCTAAAAGCCCTAGAACACGAACTCCGTACTGGACGAGAAGAAGATAAAAAAGCAACTGCGGCAAAGAAAAAGGATTACGATCTTAAACTGAAAACATTGCGAAAGCAGCAAAATTATAATTATGTAAACACATCAGATAATAAATCAAAAGCACTTTGGCAAGTAATAAATGCTGCAAAGGGAGCTTCAACTAAGTCAAATAATCAAATTAAACTGAAAGTCAATGGAAATACCATAGAAATAGCAACTTCTTTTAACAAACCCTTTACATCAATAGCAGAAAAGACACTCCAAAACAACATCAACCAAAGCAATAATCTCAATTATGTAGCACCAATAACAAATAGTACATTTCAATTTCAACCAATTGCAGCAAACTAAGTCCAAAAAGTCATAGACAGTTTGAAACCAAAAACCTCTTCAGGCATAGATTACATATCCGCCAAACTAACAAAAAACTGCAAGAAAGAACTAACTGTGCCACTGACAAACATCGTAAATAAATCATTTCAGCAAGGAATCTTCCCCGACCAACTAAAAATCTCCAAAGTTTATCCCAAATACAAAAAAGGACCAACTACAGAAATTAATAGCCTACCGCCCAATCTCCCACATACCAACTTTTTCAAAAATAATCAAAAAAATTGTAATGGAACAACTCCTGCATTACCTCAATCACAACAAACTACTTACACATCAACAGCACGGATTCCTTAAGGGCAAGTCAACATCCACAGCCCTGATACAGCTTGTCGAGTACATCCTGGACAGACTGGAGGAGGGCTGCACAGTCACTAGTCTTTTTCTAGACTTCACTAAGGCCTTTGATTGTCTAAGTCATGACTGCCTGATCAGAAAAATGAAAGCCCTAGGCATAGATGGAAAATCTGCAAACTGGTTCTTCAGCTACCTGAGTGGCAGAAAACAACTTGTGGAGCTGCAGCATACTGCTGGTAATACAACAGAAAGAGTCCACTCTAACTTACTCCATATAAAGCGAGGGGTACCGCAAGGCTCGGTCCTGGGGCCAGTACTATTTTTACTACTAACAAACGACCCATCAACTCACCTGCAAGGAACCTGTCAAACAGTGATGTACGCAGACGACACGGTTATTACACTTGCAGAAAAAGAAAATGAGTTACTTACTACTAACACTGAAGCAGCTTTCAATCTGACAAAAGAATACTGTGCTCCCAATGACTTAATCCTCAATGACGATAAAACTGTTCAAATAGTCTTTAACACTAAAAACAAAAATACAGATGCAAGAATAGGTAGACTGGAGCATACCCTGGAGTATAAAACCAACACCAAGCACCTCGGCATCACAATCGACTCCAGCCTCTCATGGAAACCTCACATCGACCAGCTGTGCAAGAAGATCAGTGCAGGCGCCTTCCTGATTCGCAGACTCAATCAAATAAGCACCCCAGAGGCAACAAGAACTGCATACTTTGCCTTTCTCGAATCCCACCTAAGATACGGCATAGCAACATGGGGAGGAACCACTGCAACAAACCTCGAAAGAGTCCTCACTCAACAAAAGAGAGCTATAAGGTGCCTTGCAGGGCTTGAACAAAGAGAAAGCTGTCGAACAGCATTTATCGAGCTAAAGATTCTCACAGTAGTAGCACTCTACATACAGGAGGTCATCATCCACTCAGTCTCCACACAACAACTAAGACATAGAGATATCCATCAGTACCACACTAGACATGCCTCAGATTTCACCCTGCCCCCTCATCACCTCACCATGTACAGCAAAAAACCATCATACATTGGAGCAAAACTTTACAACGTATTGCCAGAGGACCTGAAGAATACCCCACCTCAGAAATTGAAGAAATACTTAAACAACTGGCTGCTGAAGAATCCCTTCTACTCAGTGGATGAATACCTGAAGAAAACACCACTCGACCCAGATGCAACTTAAAATAATACCAACACTGAAGACTTCTTCTAAATAACTTACATTGTAACAATTTGTAACCTGACGCTAATACTAATCTCTAAGATTATGTTAATAAAGATATTGTCTATTGTCTATCAACAATATTTGCTTTCTTTTTTCAGATGTTATGTATTTTTGTAAACATTATTTACCTTAAACAAGAGATGTTACTTTGAAGAGTATTTTACACCAAAATCAATTATAAGAAGAACTTTTTCTTTTCTAATAAATTATTGAATGAATGAAATGAATGAAAATAATCTTTATTCATAAGTTGCATATTGATATACAAAGAATGGCGTATACTAAATTAACATGATAGTTTGATTAGTTTCGTAGTGTTACCATAGTAAAATATAAGTTATAAAAATTTAAAATGTATAAAAAAAATTAAAAACTAATTTTAAGCCACCTGGTTTACATTTAATATGGACATTGTATTATGCAAAGTGAAAGTAACAAATTAAAGAGATGTACTTAATTAGTACATTTAATATTAGAAATGCAATTTTCCAGAGTGGAAATTAAGTATTAGTTGCTAAGTCAGACATTACATTAAAATTTAAATAAGAACAGTAAACAATATTGCATTGATTACACACACAAAATGGTAAATACATATCTATCAAAATTTAAACATGACAAAATGCTATTCATGAGTCATGACAATTTTTATTTGTTAACAATTTCTGATTTGTGCTTAGTGCACTAAATCTAATGTGACCTAAAAAGTCAATAATTTTATTTTACTGCCAAAATTCATTAATTGAATACAGAGATTTTGACAACATATATGTTTTTAAGTTTACCTTAAATTTATTAACATCACTCACATTTCTTAAATCATTAGGCAGGTTATTGAAACATTTCATACCTACATACCCATACACGTACAGTGGTATTGACCCACCCGCCCACCCATACACGTACAGTGGTATTGACCCACCCGCCCACCCATACACGTACAATGGTATTGACCTAACCGCCCACCCATACACGTACAGTGGCATTGATTGAAGTTTTCCTAATAAGCTTATAACAAACATTTGTACCAAATTTCAGCTCTGTAGGAATACAGGAAGTCTATATATATCTTTATACATATGTAGTAATGTATACAACGTTAATCCTTGAGGATTTGGGGTTAATAAAGGAGTAACTGACAAGGTGCTAGCCCTGTAATCGTATTGCAAGGGGGAGAAGGAACAACTCGACATAACTTAACACACATTTACCGCAGTATTGGATGTGACATTGACTGTGGCGATTATCGTATTCAAATAAATGATTAATAAATATGTAAAAATAGATGGTTTTTATTCCCAAAAGTAAAACTTGAAAACATAAACATAAACATTAGATAAATACAATCATCTGATTATAAGAACACATGCTAATAAATATTAAGTATTCAGAGATATAACAGTCCTCCCTCCTTAATTCACTCTGTAGATTTTCAGATACATTAGTCATAACCGTATCGTTTTACCAGTTTCCTTTGTCTCGTTGATCTTCTCAATTCTGTTGATTCAGGCAAAACTGGTGCGGGTAAAGTGTCAACATTTCCTTTACATAATGCATCATCAGTTTCTCCGTTTCCTTCAGATCGTGGTTGAATGACCTTTTCAGTTTCTTCATTTGTAACTCTCAAATGTCCTTGTGGCTTGAGAATATTTTCATTATTATGTACATTGACTTCTTGGTGATTAGAAGTTGGCCATCCTAGCAGTTTTGGCTCTCCTCTTGAGTACTGGATACCGTCGTCTTGTTGGGTTGTAAGTATTTGATCTACGTGACGTCTTTCTTTCTTCCCCTTGTATTCTATCCAGTAGTGTAAGTGCCCGTCTTTTTCAATGATCCGTCCGTATTTCCACCTTTGAGATTTGTTGTCAAAGTTTCTAAATTGGACCCAATCTCCAACTTTAAACTTCCTTTTAGGATCTTTAGATTCGATGTTCTCGTTAGGTCTTGTGTCTAGTAGAATGTCAAGTTTTGTTCTGATTCTCCTTCCAAGAAGTAACTCAGATGAACTCAGACCGGTTCCAGTGTGTGGGGTTCTTCGATACTGTATTAGTAGTCTGCAAAGTTTTAGGTTGATGTCCCCGGGTTCTGATGACATAGCTTTGAGACCTTTCTTGATGACCTGGACATAACGTTCCACCTGGCCGTTGGATGATGGGTGGTACGGTGCCGTTCTCTTGTGACTGATACCATTCAGTTTGAGAAAAGTCTGAAATTCATGCGATGTGAACACTGTCCCGTTGTCAGAGACAACTGTGCATGGCAATCCAAACCTTGAAAAGATGTTTCGTAATTCCTTTATGGTTCTCTGTGATGTTGCTGAGTTGACTGGTTCCACTTCCAACCATTTTGAATAGGAGTCAACTACAATGAGGAAGTATAGATTTTTAAAAGGACCTGCGAAATCAACGTGGATACGTTGCCATGGCATTGTAGGGGGCTCCCAAGGGTGAACCGTCTTCGATGGATTGTTCTGCTTCTCACAACAAGGAAGGCAACTTCGTACACGTTGTTCGATATCACGGTCAATAGTTGACCACCAGCAGTAACTACGTGCTAGAGCCTTCATTTTAGTCATACCTATGTGAGCCGTATGCAGTTCGTCCAGGATAGTTGTTTGATATTTCTTTGGTATAGCAACTCTCTCCCCCCTAAAAAGGCAGCCATCTTGAATTGAGTAGATTGCTGCTTCTCCATTTTTAAGCTGTTTGCCTTTCATAATAGAATCAATAATTTCTGATAATTCTGGATCCTCTTTAGTAGCTATCGCTAGATTTCTTCTTGTAACCGGCATGACTTCCAGCTGTTTGATTTGAAACATGGAGGACTGGTCCATATCATTATCTTCTGGCCGATCCAGTGGAAAACGTGAAAGGTAATCAGCGTTTGCATGTTGTTTCGTGTTCCTGTAAACTATTGTGTAGTTGAATCCTGACAGATAAATAGCGTACCTAAGCATTCGAGAAGCTGATATTGCGGGAAGAGCCTTAGATGGGTTGAAAATTGATGTCAACGGTTGGTGGTCCGTAACCAAGGTAAAGGTTCGACCGAAACAGTACATGAAAAATTTATGTAGTCCCCAAAACAAACCAGTTGCTTCCTTTTCAATCTGGCTGTAATTTGCTTCACTTTTGGAAAGTGACCTGGATGCAAAACTAATTGGTCTTTCAGATCCATCGGGCATTTTGTGTGAGAGCACGGCTCCCAGACCCAGAGGTGATGCATCTGTGCTCAGTATTAAAGGCAACTTCGGATCGAAAGGAACTAACACCTGTTCACTGGTAATGTGTCGTTTGATTTTGTCTAAGGTGTTTTCACAATGACTTGTCCATTTGAATTCGGCGTTCTTTTGTAGGAGTTGATAGAAAGGTTGAAGAATGCTCGCTAAGTTTGGTATAAACCTATTGTAGTAGTTGGCGAGTCCTATGAATGTCCTTAGTTCTGATACGTTTGTAGGTCGTTTTGCTTCACTGATCGCTTTGGTTTTATCGCAGTCCTTGTGTAGACCATTTTCGTCGATTATGTGCCCCAAGTATTTAATAGATTTCTCGAAGAACTTGCATTTTTCCTTATTAAGCCGGATCCCACAGTCTCTAAGGCAATGAAACACAGCTCTCAGTCGATTTAGCGTTTCTGAAAAAGAGCTACCTTGAACTTTGACATCGTCATAAAAACAAGATACTCCCTCAAGTCCCTGCAGTGCTTGATCCATTTGTTTCTGCCAGATAGCAGGTGCTGTCTTGACCCCAAACATTAACCTGTTGACTTTGAAAATTCCCAAATGTGTGTTGATTGCCTGCATTTTGGAACTTTCTTCATTCATAACGACATGTAGGTAAGCTTGACGGACATCTAACGTACAGAAGAATTTCCCTCCAGACATCCGCGCAAAAATATCTTCGATTCTCGGTACTGGATAGTGTTCATCTTGCAGTAGGGGATTGAGGGTTGCCTTGTAGTCAGCGCAAAGTCTCATCGACCCATTAGGTTTTACTATAGGTACAATAGGTGTCGCCCACGTTGCATGTGATACTTTTTCTATGATTTTCTCAGCCTCCAATCTTTTTAACTCCTCTTCCACTTTTCCCATGAGAGCATATGGTACAGGTCTGGCACGTTTGAAAACAGGTTTAGCATTATCTTTGAGTTGAAGAGCGCATTCAAAATTAGGAATTGTGCCTACTCTTTTGTCGAAGATGTCAGAGAATTCTTGAAGAAGTCTGTCTAATGACTGAGCCTGTGTTGGCTGAGAAGCTCGTAAAGATCTAATATCAGCCCATGAAATGTTGAGCTTCCTTATCCACTCTCTGCCCATTATAGAATCCACTTTCTGGGCAAGAACGTAAAGATCTCCTTTTACCGTTTTGTTGTCATGCTTTATTTTTACTTGGCACACACCTAGTGGTTTGATTACCTCATTAGTATATGTATGTAGTTTGAGGTGAGTCGGGTTAAGAATCTTTTCAGGAAATAATCTTGTAAAAGTGTCCAGAGAAATTGTTGTGACTGCTGCTCCAGTATCCAATTCTAAATCTATATGTTCGCCATCTACAGTCACTTGTACCATCATTTTGTCGTTACGACTACCCTTATACTGCCGCATGCAGAAAATGTCTTCTTGATCTGATCCGGATCTTTCAGAGTTTGTTGAAGATAAGGCCTGACCAAACTGTTTTTGGCCCTTTCGATTAATTTGTTTTGAAGTTGTAAGACATACCCTTGCTATATGTCCTACCTTTTGACAGTTGTGACAAGTTCTGTTTTTCGCATCACATTCATTAGACCTATGTGATGAGCTACCGCATCTAAAACAGCAACCTTTCAACTTGTTAAGTTTATCTTTAAATGTCGGGTTGGTAACTTTCCTATTTAAACTGATCTTATTTACTCCTGGAGTCGATGACCTATGGTTTTGCATTTGTCGACTTTCCAACTTTGCTGCTTCAGTTGCTATGGCAAGTTTAACTGTTTCATCGAAAGTCATGATTGTTCCTTGCTGTAAAATTCTTTCGCGAATGTCATTATCATTAATCCCTCTTACAAGCTGTGACCGTAGGTGAACATCCATAGTCGACTTGTTACAATCAGAGCACACGAAGTTACATGCATTAGCTATTTGTCTCAGATTAGATATGTACTGGCCAATAGACTCACCATCTTCCTGGAGTCGAAGTACAAAGCGATGTTGTTCTGCCATTTCGCTAGCTTTAGGGCAGAGGTGTTGCTTTAGTAACTTGACGAGTTCTTCATAATTCTTTTCACAGGGTTTCTGAGGAGCTGTTAGTGCAGACAAGGTCTGGAAAATTCTAGGGCTTAAACAATTAAGAAGTATGTGGATTTTATGTGCATTTGATTCATTGTCATCTTCTGTAATATCTTGTAGCTTGAAGAAATTCTCTAACCGTGATACATAATTGTCGAATGCTTCTTCATTTTCATCGTATGGTTGAAGTTGAAAGCCCCGTCCATTGTATCGGCTCGTAGACTGTGTCGGTTGTTGAGGTAATTGAACTTGGCGTAGTGCCTCCACTAATGTGTTGATTAATTCTTCAGCCATGATGTGAAAGTGAATAAATGAACAAATCTAAAAATTCAACAAGAAATCCCAAATCCTCGTCGCCATTATCGTATTCAAATAAATGATTAATAAATATGTAAAAATAGATGGTTTTTATTCCCAAAAGTAAAACTTGAAAACATAAACATAAACATTAGATAAATACAATCATCTGATTATAAGAACACATGCTAATAAATATTAAGTATTCAGAGATATAACAGCGATATAATCACATCATGTGACTAACCTATATTAACATCCATGTAAAGTACAGTAGTATTGACCCACTCACCCACCCCTACACGTACAGTGGTAATGATCCACCTTGGTGTAGATCATAATTCCACCATATCATTATGTTAGGATTGTTTAGGTTATGTTCGGTTTAGTAATGTTATGTTACGTTTGTTTAGGTTGTGTTAGGTTAATTAAATTTATAGTTATGGTAGTGAATTGACGGAAAAAAATCCAGAATTAAATTTATGGAAACATTAAATAAGAGCCAAGCTAGACCAATTATATGAAAATAAATGCTTTTTTTTTTAAAGAATGTCAGCCTATAGATAGGTATAGCAAAATTGCTTCTGTTTCGGGTTTCATATAGATGATAATCACCTATCAGTGAGTTCGTGTTGGAATTTTGAACTGTGTATAGAATGCGTTGGAAGATATAATTGCTATAAATTGTTAATATGTTTAGTTCTTTAAATTTTTCTTTAACAGTTTCTTTCCAATCCAACTGTAGCATAGTACGTATAGCCCGTTTTTGTAGAATTAGTAGCCTATCCATGTTTATTTTTGAAGAACCACCATAAATACTTAATCCAAATGATATATGTGAATCAATGTGAGAAAAATATACTAGTCGTAAAGTGTTAAGATTACAGAATTTTGATAGTCTATAAAGGGCAAAAAGACCAGATGAAATTTTGTTAGCAATATGATCAAAATGAGAATCCCAACTTAATTTACTGTCTATGTAGTAAATACCTCTGTACGTGTATGGGTGGGCGGGTGGGTCAATACCACTGTACATGTATGGGTGGGCGGGTGGGTTAATACCACTGTATGTGTATGGGTGGGCGGGTGGGTCAATACCACTGTATGTGTATGGGTGGGCGGGTGGGTCAATACCACTGTTCTACAGTGGTAATCCAAGAAACTTTGTTTGATTAACTCTCTCCAGTTCAACTCCCTCAAGTTGTATGCCTGGAAGATCAGTATGTATATTTGATTTACAATTGAAATACATAAAATTGGTTTTATTCAAATTAAGCAAAAGTTGATTGTTTGAAAGAAAATTTTTTATTTGAGTTTTATTGTTAGATGCCAATGTCCTTATTTCATTGTTAGATTTCCCAGTTACTAATAAATTCACATCGTCAGCATACAGGCAAATACTACTTTTAAATTTATTTACTACAACCCCAGGTAGACCTTTAATATAGCATAAAAACAGTAACGGACCCAAAATTGACCCCTTAGGTACTCTGTGTTTTATAACTTTTAGTTCTGATTTAGTAGAGCAAGCTTGATTGTGACTATTGGCATAACTTATTTCAACAAATTGTTTCCTGTCAGTTAAGTATGATGTGAGCCATATCAATGGAGGCCCATTTATTCCTAAATTCGAGAGTTTTTTTATAAGTATTTCATGGGAGACACTGTCAAACGCTTTTGTTAAATCCATAAATACTCCCAGCACTTTATCACCTTTGTCAATGGAGTCAATGATTGTATCTATATATTTAATAGCTGCAGTAACAACTGAGTGGGCAGCTCGAAATCCATGCTGTTCACTGTCATAAAGACTGTTCTCTTCTAAGTATTTAACCAACTGATTATACATGGCTTTTTCATATATTTTAGAAAGTACAGGTAACAAAGCTAACGGTCGGTAATTAGAGACCTCAACAAAGTTTCCTTTTTTATGTTACGGTCTGATTTTAGAAATCTTTAATTTGTCTGGGAATATTCCTGAAATAAAAGAGGAATTAATCAAATGTGTAAGTGGCTTTGATAAGTGTTTAACTGCATGTTTTATAACTGTGATGGGAACACCATCATAACCCGTGGAATTTTTGTTATCAAAATGTTGTATTAATTTAGTCAAATCAATCTCACTAATAGGTTTGCACCGAAATTTAGGATGGAGTTCATTTATAGGCAATGTGATTGATGTTATTGGTGTCGTAATAATTTGAGGAATTACTGTAGAGTCAACAACATTAATATAATAATCATTAAAAACATTGGCAATAACCAAAGGGTCTGTGTAAACAATGTTATTCATCTCAATTTTATCAATATTTTTGCTAATTTTATTTTTGTTAATAATTTCAGAATTAAGTAAATTCCAGGTTGTTTTTGAAACATTTGTAGAGCTCAGAATCTTGTCTTCAAAATATTTTTGTTTTGCTTTTAACACATTTCTATTTAATATTTTGTTCAAATCCTTCGAGAGCTTAAATATTTCTTTGTTTTTTGTAATTCTTCCTATGTTTTTTAGTTCAATTATTTGTTTTTTGTCACGATCTAGATCACTATTGTGCCATTGCTAAGGTTTATTTTTATATTTTTCTTTTTTTTATTTTTGCCTTTTATTGCCTATATTATTGTTATTCCCTCTTTTTATTATGTTTTTAACCTTAAAATCTTTACTGACATTTTATATTTTAGATAATAGATATCAATATCTATATTAGAATCTGTCATCTTACATTTGATATGTAACTATTTTACATTACTACTGCAATTATTACGATATATATTTTTAACATTGTATCGATTTTAACACTTTATGTACCCAAACAAAACCAATAAACGTAAAACAACCCCCATGAAAGCGCGAAAAGAGAATAATATATCGTATAATATCAAAGGACAAAAACTACCACAAACAATTCAGACATCACTATAAAACTTAACAATAAATATAAATTTACAGATTTTTTTAAAAAATTTTTAAATAAGTAATAAAAAGAATATATACAAAATTAAAGTAATCCAACAATGACACACAAATCCACTAAAACACTATCCTAGAAACACTCCCCAACCAATAAACTTACCAACCACACTAATAAAACATAAAAACCAGAATTCAAATAAGACAACTAAAAAAAAGACAAAAAAGCCACTTAAGATACCACAACTAAAAAAACACAAAAACTAAAAAAATAGAGTAATACAACAGCACACCAACTACAAAAACGTAAAAACTAAAAAACAACACCATAATCACAAGAAAACAAACCAATAAAAATACCTAAACAAATAACACACAAACCGAAAAGAAATCACAACAAAACCTCCCCCAGAACAAAACAAACGAAATGTAAGAGACACACAAAAATAAAAAAAAAAACCAAAATAACCCACCACAAACAAAATCACGAAAAAGACCAAATCAACACAAAATATGCTAGAACATTACACAAACTAATAAAAACAAAAACATACACAGTCCGCAAAAGCAACAAAATAATAACCATCAACAACAAAAACATAAAAGAATGACAAAAAAGAAAAAAACAAAGATCACATACCACCAAACAATCCAATAAACATAAACACCTCCCACAAACACTCCCCCCAAACATCTAACCAACCACCAAAAAACAACAAACCATAACCCCCAACTACAACAATACAACAAACTCCAAAAAACCACATACACTCCCACAATAAAAACATAAACACATCAACAAACCAAACGCCAAAAATAATACAATAAAAGCCTCTGACAAAAACAAACCAAACATAAACAAACTACAACGCAAAAAACAACCCCAAACCACCAAAAAAACAATGACACCCCAAAGATAAAAAAAAGCCCACCAACCACTCCCTAACTCTACCACACTACACAAAACCACCCCAGCACAACCAACCACCCCAACCCATCCCTATCCCAGCCCAATCACACCGCCTCCTCACAAAACACCACCCAATCTCCCACTCCGCTTACTCCCTCCTACCAACACACACTCCCGCCCAGCCACCGAACCACAACCCACCACCCACCCCCCCCGCACCCCATCCCATTAAAACACTACTAACACATTATAACACAACCAATCCAACACAATAACACACAAAACCAAAATAACCGATAACACACCACCGCACTCCCTCACTACCACCCCCCCTCCCAACACCCTTATGACCACCCCCCTAACAACCAAGACACCCAAACCCCCCACCACTCCCACCGACCTCACTCATCCCCCGCACCCCAACCCCAAAACGCCCCTATCCACCCGTCATAATACTCCAAATCCTTGAATCCCATCAAATCAACACATCAACACCATCCGTCAATTTACCCCACACAGACCCACACGCCGACTAAAAAACCCTACCCCACCCGCAACCTTCCTAATCACAACAGACACCCCGGCAAAAATGCACACCAAAAAACAATCAAACACCCATCCCAAAAAACAAACACAATCCCCATACCCAATACCCCCAACTACCCACCCCACACACAATCAACAAGAACAACAACCCTAATCAAAACGCCACCATCCGAACCCAAACAACCCAAAATAAAACAAATAAAAAAAACACAAAACCAAAAAATTAAAAAACAAAAAAAACCTGAAACCTACCCTAACCGAACAAACAATAACAATCACACCATAATTCACCAGCAAACCGACACCCAATACAACAAAAAACACTACAACACAAGATGGTTACACAAAAACAACCCAACACACCATAAACCACACAATACCAACACACTCACACAAAAGAACACCTCTCACCAAACAAATAATAAATAACACCAAATACTAAAACCTCCATACCCAACACAGAAACAAGATACAAACACACATGCCAAATCCAAAATCACCCAAACGACACTCCCAAACTAAAAATCCATAACAAACTCTCCCCACCCCCCAACACAACCCAAACACCCCCGGCACACCAGCGACCCCAACGTCCCACACTCTCAAACACTTCCTATTTCCCCTACACCCCTCACAGCCCCGGCCACCACAAGATCCCATCACCGGAAACAACCCCATCCCACCAACTACCACGCGGCACCCCGACAGATGCACAATAAACATCTGACCAACTTTCTTTACTTAACATATCCATAAATTGTTTTAGGTTATTATCCGTAAACTTTCTTGCCATTTGAATAATGGGCTTATAATTAACACTGTCATTGCCTGGAATTTTGACAGTTAGTAATTGGCCATCATGATCTGAGATTTGTGTATTGAAACCTGTTACTTTAACACTGTTTGGATGAAAATTTATGAAAAAATTATCTATAGTGGTTTGAGTATTTTCAGTTACTCTGGTGGAAAAATTAATTTAATTTTGCATACCATGACCGCTGAGTGTGTCTATTAGTCTATTAATCCATGTCATTTACAGGGTTAGTTAATATTGTATATATGTTAATCTAGGTTATAAATAATCTCTCTACTGACTTTATTGCAAATGCCTTGAGCTCTTTAAATATTAGTAACAAGCGTATTACGTTCACATTAATAATATTAGTAACAAGAGAAAATAAATATTGTTATAACCACTAATGTAGAACACAATTTATTTTAAAAATTTTACCCTATTATGAAATTTAAATAAATATCAATTTTCTCTTAAATCCTTTTAAATTACTTAAACCTTTCACCCATGAAGAAAAAAAAACAAGTATTATTCATTAAGATTTTCTAATTGTTAAAATATTTGGTTTGCTTTACGAATTGAAATCAAAAGATATATATTTTTGTTTACGTAAATTAATCAACATTTGTGTACATTTCAGTATAGATCAAGAATATTTATGATTTGTTTGATTGTCTTGCTTTGAATGCCTAGATATCTCCTGATCGTGAAGAGGAAGAAGATTCGATCGACATACATGAAGAGAAACTTTCACTGTCAGAGGTTTGTGTGATTATGATATACTTGTATTATAATATTGGTTGAGCGTAAAGAATGCAGTTTTGACTGTGACTGCCGCTGTACAAGACACTGAAAAGCTCTGATGTATGGCAGGGCCATTTGTTGAATTATTTTGATAACTCGTCATTTATTTATTTAATTTCATATATTCTTAAGATGCCGAACATCATGATACGGGCGAATATGGATTTCGAATAAGTGTGATAAGTGTAGATGAGTGATTGTAGTCATTGTTACAAACTAAGGCGCACTATTCCTTAGAAAGTGTCATTAATTAATAATCCAATGACAAATGAACAGACGGTGATTATCAGCTGATCCCTTTCTAAAAGTGTTACGATTCTGATTGGGATCGAACTGAGAACCCTTTGCTTATGAAGCTGGGATTTAACCTACTGAGCTACCGGCCAATTCATTATATGGAGAACAGTATTAGAGTACTGTTTCTTAATAGATAAGATGAAACAATGAACGAAGAACAAGTTGCTGTTTCTCGAAATAATGAAATATATTCCTTTATACTAGGGGTGTGCAAGTAGTGATTCTTGAGGTCGAGTCGAGTAATTGGCATTTTTTTCGAGCGAGTATTTACAGAAGGATTTCCTGTTCACCCAAGGCAACTGTAAAAGGCAGACACCATCGTAAGCCTATGTTAAGTTTTGACAGATTCGTAAATATATACATCTAATCTGAACACAATCATTTTAATTTGTTGTTTGTAACTGTAACATCTGATAGATAACACTTTTTTCCTACATTTTTATGTGGCATTGTTTTGATTAACCTTTTTCCTTTTTTCATAACTAATATGATGAAAGAAACTAAGAAAGTATATTATTAATTGAAACAACGTGGAATATAAAGATTTAATCTGTTCACTCATATCACAGATCAGATTTTCTATGCAAGCCAATTATACTGTTTCACAGCCAGCCGATATGTTTATCTGGTGGTTCAGTTCAAAGTGTACTGCGAAAACGTACAGTAGCAAAGCTTGTTGGCAAAAGCTGCATCCAACCAAACGGATGCTAAAATTAAGGCGTCATCGCCAAATGCAGTCATTTGCTTACAGAATTGCCTCCTCTCAACAAAAAATTGAATGTGTACACGCCAAGAATAGTGGATCTGTATTCTGTGGGTATTTAATTCAGTAATAACAAGGTTACAACTAACCGGAAATAAGCTGTGAATTATATAATCAAATTTGAAAATCTGGATGACAAAGACTGTAGTTCAATCAATTGATAATAAGAACTAAGCAGGTTTACTAAAAATAAATTTTAAAGTCGCTTAGGATGAATTAGTTTTAAAATTATGATCGGTAATGAAATGTGTGCAACTTAAAACTATTTCGATACATAGGCTACACTGAACAACAGATAAATAATTATTTCACAGTGAGAAATTCATTAAAACCTGGCGTAATCGAATGAATACCATAGACGTAGTCGGCTAATATAGGCCTAATAGGTCTAGCCGATATAGGCGATGAAATGCAGTCTGAAATATAAACTTATGAATAAAAAACGAGACGTTTGATAAGGCTTCAGTTCAATAAAAATTATTTTCCGAATCTCTAAATTCGTTGAATTTGTTTTAGAAAAGGTCCTCCAACATGTTTCTCCCTCACTTGGGTTGATTCGTGATTGTTTTACAGTTTACATCGACGTCAATGTGAACAGGGAACCGTTCAGTGAGTTTACGAATCAAAATGATTGTACTTTACCACCTTTTACACTCCAACTGTGTTATTGTATAACCTAGTCAGGAAACTGTTCAACAAATTGATAGAAAAAAATATCGTATGCGCAAATAATGCACACAGTTTTGGCGATCTAAGGTGTTTACGGAATAATAATTAATAGACGTTCGCCACGGATATATATATATTATTTGACGGAAAACAAATCAATAATGTTGTGACACACACTGCTAGAACGCCATTACCATATTTTATACAATATGATACGGTATTTTCTTAAGTCAAATCATTGGACGATTCCCTGCTGAGATTAAAAAACAAAATAGACCTCAATCGACTCGCAAGAAATATACGATAATTTCAGTTCCGAAAAGGAGCTGAACGGTTCTTTGCACGTACATACACTACAACTGAAATGAACTTTCGCCTAGAAAAGATGGGAAGTTCGAATCCTTTGATCTAAAGTGAACCATTCTCGGTACCCTTTTGATTGAGCGTTATTATTGATATGAACGAAAATAAACATAATTTCCACGACTTGCAGACAATTAGATTTCAATCGGTAACAGGTCTTTTTGAGCATCTTGAACCGGATCTCTCGTCCCCTTTCTTGGGTCATACAGACACTATTCCGCACTTCTGTTTTATTCACGCTATTTTAGGTTAGGTTACAAGTGACTGGTAGACTCGGAAAACCAAATGTGTGATCGCTTCCCTCCCAGCTCTGTTGTTCACTTTGAATTGAACTAGTTCAAATCATAATGAACGAACTCGTTCACTACGTGGACTAGTTCATTTGACTCATATGATTAAGAGTACAATAAAACAGAAGGAAGCGCACATTTTTATTCATAACTTATAAAACTGTTTACTCTTAAAACTAAATTAAGATGTAAATCAGATATTTCGTGAAATACAACTTTCGTGAAATCAGAGTAGTTTCGGAAGCTTCGAGCCGAGTTTGAGTAGTAAAATACTCGATCAACTACTCGAAGTTTCGAGTACTCGCACACCCCTACTTTATACAAAGAAGAAGTATCATTGATGTATTATATTTTGATACGAATACTATAATTTTATACATCAATAAGATAGGTATTGCAAAGCTGAAATTACACAGCATTTGCTGTATGTCAGTATATGTCATTTTATACTGTATTCTTTTAAATCAGTATAATTAAATTAATCCTGACAGTCAACCACAGACTGTTTTTTTTCTTTCATACCTGTCAACTCTCAAATAAAATGCTTGAGTCTCACACATTCAAAGATCATCTCACGCTCTCATGCAAGAATCCTGCAAACTCAAGCAATTTGTAAGAGTCAAGAGAAGCTTCAATTCAATAATATCACTTTTGTTGCTATTTGTTATCGGTAAATGAAGACAGTGATGCTACTGGTAATTAAACGGCACTAACACATACAGTACAATAATTAAGTTAGTAACAATTTTTAAGTGTATACTTAACAATTAATTAGTTTAGTTTGTCTTACAAATAACACGTTCTTAAAACTAGGGTATATATATCATATAGTTTTTTGTCAGCTTACTTACTCTTACTCCTGTGGCCACTCAAATTCAAGGTGATTTTTGGCCTTGCCAACAAGTTGCCTCCACAGTCCTCTATCCTCTGCCATCTCGATGTCTCCACCAAGACTTCTCACGTCCTGTTCCACTTGGTCATCCCATCTTATTCTTGGCCGTCCTAGAGGTCGCCTTCCTCCTGGTTTCCCCATCCATACCCTTCTTATCATTTTTTCTTCTTCCTTTTTCCTCACATGACCAAGCCATCTTATTCTTCTGATTTTAACCACCGCCACAATATCAGGTCTCTTGTACAGTTCTCTAAGCTCCCTGTTCTTTTTCATTCTCCACACTCCTGATTCATAGGTAGGTCCATATATTCTTCTTAAAATGTTGTTTTCAAATGTAATCAATATTTTTGTTATACATTGTTAGGGTCCATACCTCAGATCCATACAATAAAACAGGTTTTACAATAGCTATATACATTCTTATTTTTGTGGGTCTTGACAGTAGTTTACTTTTGAATAGCTTTAGGAGACTCCAGTAGCATATATTAGCTGCATTAATTCTAACTTTGACAGTATTTTATATTTACAATTAAGTAGTGATATTCCTCTAAAGTTTTTGTCAGCTACCATGTAATAATTTTTAAAAAGCTGTGATGTGTATTTGGATTAAGATCCAAAAGTCATGCAATATATAATATAAAATAAAAGTTATCTCCTGTCATAAAGCTAAAACCAATCCATTGAGCCATTTACGACCTGCCTCACTTTTTTTGTTTATGCTGGCCAATCCCTCATAAAAGAACACAGGGAACACTCTGTAATTGTTTGATCCATTGTTTGGGCATACTGCCTGCAATCACATGACTGATCTAGTGTCAATTCCCATTTATACTTCCAGTAGTTACATCTACCCATTCAACCGAACCGATTCAAAATATTCTAAAAGTATTCTCGTGATTTATAAAGAAGGCACGTCCAAATAAGCTGTTCCAGATAGTCGTTACCCACCTGCCCTCCCAGACATGTACAGTGCTACTGACCCACCCACCCTCCCAGATACGTACAGTATTACTGACCCACCCGCCCTCCCAGACACGTACAGTGCTACTGACCCACCCACCCTTCCAGACACGTAGAGTGTTACTGACCCATCCGCCCTCCCAGACACGTACAGTCTTTAACTTTCGTTTCCAGGAAACGAACAGTAGAGTGGTTGGATGTTTCACATGACTCTTAGATTCTTGGTAAACAACTTGCAAACTACCCATACACGTACAGTGGTATTGACCCACCCACTCACCCATACACGTACAGTGGTATTGACCCACCCACTCACCCATACACGTACAGTGGTATTGACCCACCCGCTCACCCATACATGTACAGTGGTATTGACCCATCCGCTCACCCATACACGTACAGTGGTATTGACCCACCCGCTCACCCATACAGGTACAGTGGTATTGACCCACCCACTCACCCATACACGTACAGTGGTATTGACCCACCCACTCACCCATACACGTACAGTGGTATTGACCCACCCGCTCACCCATACATGTACAGTGGTATTGACCCATCCGCTCACCCATACACGTACAGTGGTATTGACCCACCTGCTCACCCATACACGTACAGTGGTATTGATAACAAAACGTGATAACTGATCACAAAGAATCAGTAATTGAACCGTTTTAAAACTTCGTTACATAACTTTTAAAGTTCACGACTAAAACTATTCTAAGATAGATGATTTCGGACAGATTTAATTAAATCGCGTACAATATTTAAAAGCAACTACGCATGGAACGTAAACTATTGAAATTGAAAAGTTAAAATAATTTGAGATAGAATGTGCGGAACAGTTTGTTCTGGCATCGTGACATAAAATAATGAAATAACGATTAATGTAGCTACTACCATTACACCACAGACTCAGCGAGTTCCAATATAAAATGTACTGCTAGCCGTGGATCCAATTTGTTAGCCATTTTGTTTTCAGTTTTTGTTGACGTTTACACTAGAGATGGAAATTACAGTTACTTTTTCGATAACCTGTTATATAATTCTATTATGTTCTGGTAACATGTTATAATAATCTGTTATTTTTGTAACCTGTTCCTCTCAACGCGTTGCCGTTTAGGTTCCAGACAGTTTTTATGTTATGGCCTGACGTTACTTAATGGCTTGAAGCCTCGTTATTCGTTGCGGCTGGTCTAGCTAACGTTCTAAGTTACCAAAGCTTATGAAGCTGAAGTTTTGTTTTATGTTACGTTACTATAATGAGTTACGGGCGTTACGGCTTTACTTGACGTTACAGAGTTACTGCTCAAAGTTTGTTCTTTTATCGATAATTTAACTGTAACGTGCAAGAATCTTAAGTTTCATTCGTAGTTCCGTTACAGTTCCGTTTACTTTTCATCGTGGTATACTTACTCTCCATTACCATTATGCATTGCAGTTATTTTTTTATTTATTTATTTATTTGATTTCATGTTACAATACAGATTACACATCCAATTACATTGTAACATATAAATAATACACAAATAAGGCTAACAGCAAGTGGAAATTTCTTAAAAAATAAATAACTAATTATATTTCCATGCAACAACAATTAATAAATAAATTCGAACTCTAATAATAAATTTAACAAACATGACAGCAAGCTATCTGGTGCTACAGAAGTTTTTACAAAGATTTAATATAAAGAAAATAAATAACACAACTAGAAAAACATTTTTTAACATTTAAAAAAAAAAAAAAAAGAACATATGATTAAAAACCAGTACTGGAAATTTGTTGTCTAACTTTGCCAGCGAAAGAGGTCAAGGTCAACGTCATTAAGTCGACATGATCAGGCAAGGCGTTGCACAGTCGCATCATAACATTGAGGGAAGAGTTTGCACCCAAAGCTGAGTGAGCGAAATGTGGACTGAACAATGCACGGACTCTGGACGCAGGACGAGGCACATTAAAATTGAGCCTAGCTAGCAAAGAACTGCAATCCACTACACCATTCATTAGCTTACTTAAAAATACAAGTAACCCTATGGACCTTCTTTGCCTTAAACTTTCTACTTCAAATAAAGAGAGCAATTCTGAATACGGAACAAGATATGTATATACTCCAAATATTTTAAAATACAGTAACCTTAAAAACTTAATTTGTATTTGCTCTACCATATCCGACAAATAACAATGAAATGGGTGCCAAATAATAAAACCAAATTCTAATTTCGATCTTACTAATGAAAAATATAATAACTTGAATGTGGAGAGATTCCTGAAAAAACTACCAGATCTACTAATAAAACCAAACGTTTTATATGCTGCCTTGCAAGTTTCAATTATGTGGCTAGAAAAAGAAAACTTTTCGTCAAAAATTACTCCGAGATCCTTAAATTTAGATTGATGAGCAAGTACAATATTGTCCATCGAATAATTAAAGTGCAAAGCATTTTGAGTTCTTCTAGTGTACCTTACCACGACACATTTATCTGCATTAAACTTAAGATTTTTACTACTCCACAACACTAAACTATCTAAGTCCTTTTGAAGCAAATGACAGTCCTGCAAACAGTTGATTTCACGAAAAATCTTCATGTCATCAGCATACAACAGTACTTTACTATTGCTTACATAATCTACTATGTCATTTATGAACAAAATAAACATTAATGGACCCAAATTTGAGCCCTGGGGCACACCAGACTGAACATAAATTTCACTAGATAAAAAACCGCTATAATTTACCTTTTGCCTCCTATTAAATAGATACGAAGCAAAAAACTTTACCGCATTATTTGAAAATCCGAAAAAGTTTAATTTTTTTCAAAGTTCTAAATGGTTAACTTTATCAAACGCTTTGGAAAAGTCAGTGTAAACAACATCCACTTGTCCACCTTTATCTAAAGAAGAAACACAAAAATCTGAAAAGCATAAAAGATTTAAATTTATTGATCTACCAGGGAAAAAACCGTGTTGAAAAGGGGTGATAAAATGTTTGACATGATTAAAGATTCTAGTATATAAAATAGACTCAAATATCTTATCTGGTGTGGACAGAATAGCAACGGGTCTATAGTTTTTTATATCATCCCTCCGGCCTTTTTTGAAAATAGGAACCACTTTAGTTAATTTCCAGTCTTCTGGAAAACAATTAGAATTTATTGAGCTATTAAACAAATAAGTAAGAGGCCTTATTAAAAACTCTGAACAACCTTTAAAAACAAATGGAGGAATACCATCAGGTCCATAAGAGCGCTTTGACTTGAGTTTTTTAATAGCAATAAACACCTCTTCCTCCTTGATATTATCAAAAGTGAGACAGCCTATGCTAGGGTGAACAGGTGAGCAAAGAGCAAGCCGAGTCAGTTGATTGCAATCAAGAGAGGACAAGTCATAAACAGACCTAAAATATTGGACAAAAGCCTCCGCTATCGCTGCACCCCCCTCTACCTCCTCCCCATCCAGAGTCATTGTTGTCATACAGCTTTCAGTCGACCTCAACCTCCTCACCACACTCCAGAAAGACATTGGATTATTTACAACATGGTCTTCCAGGTAAGCAGTGTAATTCAAATAATCCTGTTTAATACAATATTTTGATTCCGTTCTGAGCTGTTTAAATTCAGTAGAAAAATAATCATATTTATGTTTTTTAAACAGCATACGAACCCTTTCTTTCCTCTTAATTAAAGCTATTGTATTGTGTGAAAACCAGACTGGATATTTATATTTTCTGTGTTTAACTAAAGGAACATGCAAATCAAGTTTTAATACAACTGTTACTATTTACAAAACTATTCCAGTCTACAGCTTTAACAGAATTAAACAAACCTAAATAATCACCTTTTCTGAAGTTATACTGTCTGTTTGTAGAACATGAACCCTTATTACTATTAATAACTAAAACCGGAATTTCAAAGTTAATTCCTAGAACTGGATGATGACGATCCAGCTTAACAATAGGATTCTCTTCCACAACATTTAAATCACTAATATCTGTCATAACTAAATCCAATGTTCTATCCAAACAGTTTAAAATATTGTTTTTTAACTTGAGAGAAAACATCTGTGTAAAAAATAATAATTGTTTAAAAATTTCTCCCCCTTCCGCTAAGTTACAAGCAATCCCATTTAATGGTAAATTAAAATCCCCCAAAATTAAAATTTTTTCGTTATTAAACTTATATTGCCCTAGTTTTTCAAAAAACAACTTGTAAACATGCAAAGGTGAATTGGGTGGAAAATATACTACACTTAAAACAACCAAAAAAGTTTTTGAGAAAACTATTTTTATCCATAAATTTTCCCCTTCAGTTTCCAAATTGAACAATCTAAAAGATTTAAAACTATTTTTAACAGCAAGCAAAACACCCCCTCCTCTTACATTTTCACCTCTTCTATCCTTCCTGTAAATAATATAATCATCTGGAAACAGCTCACTATTACTAATTGAATCATTTAACCAGGTCTCTGTAAGTGCAATTATCTCAAAATTATTACCCAAAATTCCTAGCCTAAAAGGTACAGTTTTAGTTCTGAGACCCCTTACATTTTGATAATAAATATTTATACTACTATACATTTGAAATCACTTTAGTTATAGATAAATAAACACAAAAATATAAAATAATAAATATACACTATACATGCACATATTAGGCCTAAAACTGAATCTTAGTTGCCCATAAACATAATCCAGAGAACACCTAAGAACAATAAATAAATAAATATAGATAGACATGCAGAAAAACCAAACAACAAGCAATAGTTAAAAAAATAAATAAATACACAGAAAACAATTACCAACAAATGTGAGACATCCAGGTACAGGTGACTAGTCCTTGGTATGTGCACTGTCATCAGGGTTGTTACTGCTGGCTTTAGAAGAGTTGTTATGGGTGTTCGCGACTGTGTTCTTCTTCTTGTTCTTCTCTGGTCCTGTCTGAGGCTGGAAACCAAGTTTGTAGAGATCCGTGTGGTCCTCGATCAGCTTAGGTGGGTCCCCATCTTTCTTGCGAAGGAAGATTTTTCCTGAGCTCTTAATCCACGCGTACTTGTACTGGCCTTCATCTCTGAGCTTGCGGGTGTCTGCCCACAAAAGCCTTGTCTCGCGTGTCATTGACAAGTTCACGTACACCTTGAGTTCACTGGAAAAGCCCAAGTTTGATACTGAAAACCCTCCTCTCTTGATAGCCAGTCGCCTCATCTCTTCCATATCTACTCTGCGACAGAATTTTACAATAATGTTCCTTGGTCCACTTCTTCCCGGAATCGGAGCTAGTCGATGAACTGCATCGATCATAAACGGTTCCAACCTGAACCCCAAGACCTGAGCAACTTTAGTGACTAGTTGAAGAACATTTTCTGACCTAGTCTCAGGCACTCCTTGAATATCTAAACAGTTACTTCTTGAATATTGAGCACATGCATTGAGTTTCTTTCGTAAATCAGACACTTCACTTTTAAGGGAAATATTTTCACTTTTCAACACATCAATGTCATTACCTTGGTCAATAACCTTGCTAGCGGTCTCACCCATACTACTCTTAAGGTCATTGAGCTGCTCAGCAAACATATCCATTGTTTTTGTTATGTCCACCTTAAATTCTTTGTTGTCATTCTTTATTGAATTTACATCCAACTTTAAACTAGCACCATCAGATTTTACCTGAGAAATCTCAGACAGTATCAAATCCAACTTTTCTTCAAAAGCCTGCATGTCATTGACGCTTTGTGCACGAGTTCGTACTGTCTTGTTGTTGTCAGCAGACGACATATTAGGCATGGCAGTAGTGTGACAGCTGGTAGTCAGACGACAGTCCGTATGCGTGACAGCTGATGCGCACTAGCCTAGCACGATGACTCAGCTCTCCTTACCACTACTCTTCACCACACTAAGTAGTGAGTATTAAATACACTGAATACAAGATTAATATTCTAAATAAACATTTAAACACTATAAATAAGAAAGAGTTCATGCACAAATTAACGAAATAAATAAATATATTAAGCAAACTCAAACTTTAAACCTTGTAAAAACTCAAATAACGAGAGAGCCGAAGTGACGCACGTCTAACCCACTTGCATGCTAGCACAAGCATTATATGTTTGTTATAACCATACCATGTATCATGACTGGAAGTTACAAAAATAATCGGGTATTTTGTGTAACCTGTTAAATCTATAACATGTTACAGTGCTGTAACCATGTTGTTTATTCTGTTTTGTTCTGTTTAGCTGGGCTCAGTGCTGTGAACATTTAGTTTATGTTAATATTATACTTCAAAAATGGAAGAAGCACCTTATTATTCTCGACTATTTTGACTGTTGGTTTAATAACAATGAAAGAGATGCAAGTCAAAATGGTGCAACCAAATAAAACAGGACAGGAAATATGGTATACATAGTGATATCTATTTCTGGCGATATGACAAACAAGGAAAAGTGTTTGCACGCTTCGTCTTATCATTCCAGTTATCGCAAAACAATGCTTGCCTTGTTAGCTTTCATTTTTGTCAACGGTTTTCATTCTATTTCGACAAAATGTACGCTATGTTATAGCGAATAGGATTTGTCGTTGCCAACTTTCATACAATAAAACGTTGTAAACCTCCCCTTATATTTAACATTTATAATACTATATATCCAAAAACTGGATATAATTTAGAAACTTAAGCTATTTTGGAATATTTTTCTTGTATACACAATGGAAGTTCCTTTACACTCATTTTAACTTTAAAATCGGTGGCTGTTGAAAATAAGTTGGTTATATTTGTTCCTAACCAACAATTAGAAAATAGCTGTTTATGCTACGGATGTTTCAAACCTTTTTATAATACACTAAAGGGCAAGAGTTGGTTAGTTTTATGGACTATCTGTTACAGACACAGATCAAACAATTAGTCTGGTTTCAGAGCCAGTGACAGCTGGACTTGGATGAAGAGTAAAGAGATGGCTCTCTCATGAAAACATTATTAGCTTATTCATAATGTAGTTTAAAGAAGTGTTGAATATCTAATATTATTATCATTTGATGTTTATTAATCAGTCAGATGGCTAGTAGCATTGACTAGTAGCAACACTGCTGCGTGCCCAGACTAATTGCTCAATCAACATTTTTTTCACTCACTTAACCGTAAACTGCAAGCTGGCACTCTAAGGACATTGAGCTAACAATTTTACAAATACAATAGAATCTCGGTTATCCAAGCCTCGTTTAACTAAGGCTTCGGGTTAACCGAGCTAGTCATCAGACGCTGAAAAATAAACATAAAGCTACTAATAAAAGGAATTCTATAGCACGACATCATATAATTGTTTGACAAGTAATCAATGTCTCTATTGGCTGTTTGAGCTAGGTTAGGGCGCTGCAGGGCCGTCATGTGACATATTTATGATAATGTACCCTTCTATAGGAAAGATTTTCCCACCCAAATGCATTCACTCATGCATGACACATCACCACCTGACACCATCGGCTTAGTCCACTCTGCTCTTGCAAAAAAATGTGGTAGTTTTAGTGTGTTGACTTTTGTGATTTTATAATACAGTATTGGAAATATTGTAGCTATTTTTTGTTGTTACTGTTACTGTCCAATATTTTATTCAAGAGTTTTGATATGAGTGGTAATGGTTGACAATTGAATTCTTAGAACGAAATTGAAATGATGAATCAATCAGTGTTTTTGTCGCCAATATGTCGACAAATATGGTATTGAAACGATAATTTTCTTCCGTGAAAATGTTGAATGGTTCCCTGCACTATTAAGAGAGTAATGCAGAATATGTCAAATGACAGGATAAATACGATAATTTTGTTTGGTAATCAGACTGAACGGTTACCTGCACTTAAAACCAAGATGCGAATACTACCGAGGACCGTAGATAGATGAAATACAAAAGGTAGGGTGAGACAATGACACTGGAAGATCAGTTAACATGAATGAAGGAGTACTCTGCTTTCGTTGTCAACAGATGTAACATTAAAGGGAATTGCCCATCCAAAATGCTGCCTATGGACGTTACATTAGATTTTTACAGTTAAATTCTATTGTAGTTTTTTACCGACTGTTGTAGAGTTTTAAAATGGAATACTTATTCCTAAGTTCTTGTCATCCTTCGTTAATACAATAAAACTTTTAAATGACATAACCTGATGTTCCTACTGTATTACATGACTGTTCCTACATTTACAATATTTTGTGTTTTTTCTTGTAATAAACTAGTTTTGTACGTTTTTCATGGCTTTTATATTATTTTTACCATAACCTCTGTATTATTCAATTTTTTTACATATCCGAGTTGATCTCGGTCCCAATTACCTCGGATCACCGAGGGTCTACTGTATATTTATTTTTCAGATCAGGTATTCATCTACATTCTATAACTACTTTGTAAACATGTAAAAATTAGATATAACATTATGTTTACTTGTAAATTAATCAACATTTATTTACATAGATCAAGGATATATTTCAGGTTAGATAAAGAATATATATGGTTTGTTTGATCGTCTTACTTTATATGCCTAGATATCCCAAGATGGCGAAGAGGAAAACAATTTGATCGACATACATGAAGAGAAACTTCCACTTTCAGAGGTTAGATTGATTGTAATATAATTGTACTAGAATATGGACAGAGCATAAAGAATTCAATTTTAGCTGTTCGTCTGTGCATCACAAGACACTAGCAGGCTCTGATCTATGGCAGGGCCAAATCGCCAACCGTTGAAAATTAGTTGGTTACACTGCAAATGTATCTAACCTTTCTTATAATACACTTATTGACACTAAGAACACAATTTATATACCATTGGACAGAGCTAGAGCTGGTTAGTTTTATGGACTATTCTGTTTCTGGTACATCTTATTTTAGTTTAAAGAGTAAACAGTTGTATAAGTTATGAACGAAAACTCTACGCTTCCTTGGTTTTTATTTTACCCTTAATCACACGTTATCAGTTTGGTATGCATAATTACTAAACAATACGCCTAAGAACTGGTAGTACACAACAACAGTCAAATGAACTAGTCAACGGAGTGAAAGAGTTTGTTCATTTTGATTTGAACTAGTTCAACTCAAAGTTATCAACAGAGCTGGGAAGGTAGCGATCACACATGTTGCTTGACGGAGTCAACTAGTCACTTGTAACCAAACCTCAAATAGCGTGATTAAAACAGAAGTGCTGATTAATGTCTTTGTGAACCAAGAAAGGGGACGAGATATCTAGATCAAGATGCTGAGAAGACCTGTTACCAACACAAATCTAATGGTCTGTACGCCGTGGAAAATAAACCTATTTTTATTCATATCAGTAATATCGCTCAATCAAAATTGTCCTTAGAACGGGTCACTTTACATCCCAAGAACCGAACTTCCCATCTCTTCTAGGCAAAAATTCATATCGGTTGTATTCGTGTTGTACGTACAAGGAACTGTTCAGCTCCTTTTTGGAACTGAAACTATTGTATACAGTATTTGTCGCGAGTTGATTTAGGTCTATTCTGTTTTTTAATCTGAGCAGGGAAGTGTCCAATGATTTGAGCTAAGAAAATACTGTATCATAACATAAAAAAATATGATAATGGCGTTCTAGCAGTGTGTAACATAACGTTATTGATTTATTTTCCGTTGAATACAAAATATATATATATATATATCTGTGGCGAACATATATTAATTTTTATTCCATTGACACCTTGATCGCTAAAACTGTGTGTAACATTTACGCATATGATATGTTTTTCTGTCAAATTGTTGAACGGTTTCCTGACTAGGTTAGACAATAGCACAGTTGGAGTGTAAAAGGTGGTAAAATACGATAATTTTGATTCGTAAACTCACTAAACGGTTCGCTGCTCATATTGTTACAACAATGTCAATGTAAAATATAAAACAATCAATGCTTACATATGAGACGCCGACACAACGTTGTTGGTATTTTAAGGCGAATATGAATGATTATATGAGTGTAGGATGAGTGAGGATGAGTGTAGTCTGGTTACTAACTGAGTTCAACTGTTCCTCAGAAAGGGCAATTTATTAATAGCCCAACAGCCAGGCCAACTAAGGGACCTACAGTATTAACAAATAGTTCTTCCGGTGTCAACCGCGTCAAAGGACTATTTACAATATATACAGTTCCAGACGTTTCGCCCATGCTACGATGTGGCATCCTCAGTGGTTAGGCTGAGACTGAAGGTCCGCAGTCGCTCTGCCCAATGTATAGCGATGGCGCAGCTGTCATGTGTCACGTAGGCCAACTGACCCGAGTCTGTGGTCACGTACGCACTTCCGCGTAAGCTATGATATTTTTAACTTCTTAAGAACTGGTCCCCATGTTCTTGGCAACTTCATGCTATCTTCTTTGTTAAAATTATCCCCTCTTTTGTATATTTCAATGGCTTCCCTAACTCTTCTCGGATAATAAAACGGGATGTTAGCCAATACTTTGGTCTTGTCAAATAAAATAGTCTCTACATCAAAACAACATTTGTAAGTTTCGATGTAGAGTCGCTTTTCACCAAGGTGCCGATTTCTGAAACCATAGAACTAATCAAGGACATCCTAAGCCCTGAATTAGCTTAACTTGCGGACCTATGCCTACGATCAACTTTTTTCTACTTCGATGGCAAGTTCTATGAACAAGTAGATGGAGCAGCAATGGGTTCACCTTTATCACCAGTAGCAGCTAACTTGTACATGGAACACTTCGAGAAGATGGCTCTACAATCAGCTGAACATAAACCTAGGAACTGGCTTCGTTACGTGGATGACGTTTGGGCGGTCTGGTCACATGGAAGGGATGTTCTGGATGGGTTTTTACTTCATCTGAATTCAATCCATCCCAACATAAAGTTCACCATGGAGATCGAGAGGGGAAAACAACTGGCGTTTCTGGATGTTCTTACTACACGGAAGATAGATGGGTCAATAGGCCATGCAGTATACCGCAAACCAACCCATACGAACAGATATCTGAATGCCACCTCACATCACCATCCATCCCAGAAAAATTCCGTCATAAATACCCTTATAAACAGAGCAATCCACATATCGGACAAAGAAAGCTGGAATGGAGAAAAACACCTGCTAAAAACTACATTGAATTGTAATGGATATAACAAGATGGACATCAACAGGGCTTTCAAGAAACAAATATCTAAATCAAATAAAGAAGCACAACCAATAGGAAACCAGCAGACAAATAATAGTTCAGCCAATCAAGATGGAGGACAGCAATCGACCAATGCAAGAAAACCAATGGCGTATTTACCATATATCAAAGGAACAACAGATAAAATTGGTAGAATTTTAAAGAAGAATGACATCAAGACAATATTAGGCCACCGAATAGACTACAAGATTTACTTCCACCTTATAAAGATAAGATACCTCTATCTACGCCTGGTGTCTATGAAATACCATGTGACTGAGGTTCAGTTTATATAGGAGAAACGAAGAGACAAGTATCAACAAGACTAAAGGAGCATATAAGACATACTAAGAACAAAGATGTTGATAAGTCAGCAGTAGCAGAACATAGTGCTCTTACTAAACATGGAATTTTATTTGACAAGACCAAAGTATTGGCCAACATCCCGTTTTATTATCCGAGAAGAGTTAGGGAAGCCATTGAAATATACAAAAGAGGGGATAATTTTAACAAAGAAGATAGTATGAAGTTGCCAAGAACATGGGGACCAGTTCTTAAAAAGTTAAAGATATCATAGCTTACGTGGAAGTGCGTACGTGACCTCAGACTCGGGTCAAGTTGGCCTACGTGACATATGACAGCTGCGCCATCGCCATATATTGGGCAGAGCGACTGCTGACCTTCAGTCTCAGCCTAACCACTGAGGATGCCACATCGTAGCATGGGCGAAACGTCTGGAACTGTACATATTGTAAATAGTCCTTTGACGCGTTTGACACCGGAAGAACTAGTTGTTAATAATGACTCCAGCCGCTTAAGCTTACGAAATAGGACATACATACCTACTTCACAACAGAGAATTAATATTCATCTCTGTGATAACATTTACTCTCCCACTCACTCAATTGCACATATACACACACACATCATCCATGACACTCCCCACATGAGCACCAGCCATAGCCACCGAAACTTTCAGCCCACCCGAGCCCCGCAGCAGATGGGACTTCAACTCCACCCTGAACTGAGCACGATCCTCGATGTTTCTTATATAATCAGGAAGAGAGTTCCATAACCGTCACGCAGAAACGATAAATGATTTATTGAAAATAGATGACCGGTGAATTGGAATGCAAAGAAGTAAGGCACCCCTTCTTGTTTCCCGGGCACTCAGATTAGAAAGGAAAGTGAAATTATCAGATAAATATTTAGGTGACTTAGTGCACAAAATTGTGTGAAGAAGTGAAAGAATGTGGAACTGGAATAAGTGATGGTTTCAAAAGGGATAACTGCTCATAAAAAGGGGTAACATGGTCTCTTCTCCGGAGGTTAAAGATGAATCTTATACAGTAATTTTGCGCATGTTGGAGTTTTTCTAACAGCCCCACAGTCATATCACAAGTCACTACGTCACAGTAATTAAAGTGGGTAAGTACCAGTCTTTACCAGCATCACTTTAACGTTAAGTGGTAAATACAATGCAAAACGTTTCAAACTGTGAATGCCGGCAAACACTCTTCTCCAGGTTTGAGTTACTTGTTCAGTCCATCCCAATGTACAAGTCATAGTCAATCCCAGGTTCCTGACCCTTTCACAATAGTCAATGGATTTATTGTTAAGTATAAGTTTAGGGACATTATTTAAGTTAAGTCTAGTCAGAAGTCTGCAGTTCCCAACAAAAATTGATTGAGTCTTGTTTTCATTAAATTGTAAACCATGACAACGGGCCCAGGAACCTATGGCGTCAATATCAGAGTTTATTAGGTTCAAAGTTCTGTCAACATCACTCACAAAGAAATTCAAGTAAATTTGTAGATCGTCAGCATATAAATAATAGTTACAGTGGCGTATCACAGTTGTTATGTACAATGAGAAGAGTAGGGGTCCAATAACGGATCCCTAAGGGACCCCTCGGGTGACAGATCTCCAACGCAAATCCTTGTCGTTGGCTCTAACACACTGTTGACGATTAGATAGGTACGATTTTACCCAGTTGACACAGCCAGTGGAAAACCCACCTGTATGAAGTTTATGAAAAAGGAGGGGATGAAAGACACAGTCAAAGGCCTTAGAAAAGTCGAACAGGGTCAGAATTGTTAACTGTTTTCTATCCATAGCATAACGAATATCGTCGGTGATTTTTATGAGAGCAGTTGTTGTGCTATGTTGAGACCTAAAACCAGATTGTGAGCTGGACAGAAGATTATTTCTATGAATGAAAGATGAGAGCTGCAAGTAAACGACCCTTTCAAGACACTTAGATGGTGCATAAAGAATGCTGATTGGTCTAAAATCAGATGGTGTTTGAGGAGATGAAATTTCCAAAGTTCCAACACTCAAAAGTTCCAAAAGTCGGGTCTTCTTGTGGACATCCTCCCCGTAGAGGTTCTTAATCCTATTTCGTAAGCTTAAGCGGCTGGAGTCATTATTAACAACTAGTTCTTCCGGTGTCAACCGCGTCAAAGGACTATTTACAATATATACAGTTCCAGACGTTCCGCCCATGCTACGATGTGGCATCCTCAGTGGTTAGGCTGAGACTGAAGGTCCGCAGTCGCTCTGCCCAATATATAGCGATGGCGCAGCTGTCATGTGTCACGTACGCCAACTGACCCGAGTCTGAGGTCACGTACGCACTTCTTAAGAAGTTAAAAATATCATAGCTTACGCGGAAGTGCGTACGTGACCTAAGACTCGGGTCAAGTTGGCCTACGTGACACATGACAGCTGCGCCTTCGCTATATATTGGGCAGAGCGACTGCGGACCTTCAGTCTCAGCCTAACCACTGAGGATGCCACATCGTAGCATGGGCGAAACGTCTGGAACTGTATATATTGTAAATAGTCCTTTGACGCGGTTGACACCGGAAGAACTAGTTGTTAATAATGACTCCAGCCGCTTAAGCTTACGAAATAGGATTAAGGGACCTACAGCTTTACGTGGAATCCTAACCACGTAGTGCTGGTCTGATTTTCAGCTGATTGACAAGCCTGATACTCAGTTATCTCTCCCACACAACATCCGTACAATGATTACCACCCAACATGGACACCCCATAATTCTGTAGTAGTGTCCTCGCCGATAGCAACCATTGAGCGGACGCCATGTCGTTATTAAGTGGACCGAGCATCCAACCTATCGCCTACAATCTTCCAAACACTTTGTCCCCGAGTAGCTGGGTTACAGCACTGCGCCACCAGTGCCGACACACAATTGAGTGAGAAACATGTTGTAGGAAGACCTTTTCTAAAGCTATTATACTAGCTGACTACGTCCATGGTTTTCATTTGAATATGCCAGGTTTTCATAAATTTCTCGTTATGAAATAATTATTTATCTGTTGTTCAATATAGCCTTATGTATTGAAGTAGTTTTAAGTTTACACATTTCGTTTTCGATCATTAATTAAAAACTAATTCATCCTAAGCGATTTTAACATTTATTTTTAGTAAACCTGATTAGTTATTATCAACCGATTGAACTACTTTGTCATCTAGATTTTCAAATTTGATTATATAATACACAACTTATTTCCAGTTAATTGTAACCTTGTTATTACTAAATTAAATACCCACAGATCCACTTTTCATGGTGTGTACACAATCAATTTTTTGTTGAGAGGAGGCAATTCTGAAAGCAACTGACTGAATTTGGCGATGACGCTTGAATTTTAGGATTAGTTTGGTTGGATGCAGCTTTTGCCAACAAGTTTCACTACTGTACGTTTTCTACTGTACACTTCGAACGGAACCACCAGATAAAAATATCGGCTGGCTGTGAAAGAGTATATTTGGCTTGCATAGAAAATCCGATCTGTGATATGAGTGAACAGATGAAATCTTCACGTTGTTTCAATTAATAATATGCTTTCTTACATCATATTAGTCATGAGTTAAGGAAATAGGTTAAACAAAACAATGCCACATAAAAATGTAGGAAGGCAGGAGGTACAAAGTTTTATTTATCAAATGTTAGAGTAAAAAACAACAAATCAAAATTATTGTGATCATTTTAGATGCATAAATTTATGAGTCTGGCAGAACATAGGCTTAGGACAGTGTCTGCCTTTTACATTTGTGTTGGGTGAGCAGGAAATTCTTCTTTAAATACTCGCTCAAAAATACTCGATACTCAAAACAAATGCCAACTACTTGACTTAACCCGGCTTGAACTTAAAAATCACTACTCGCACACCCTTAGTTTGTGACGTGGGTGACAGTTACAGATTGAACAATTAATTAGTCTTGTCCCATGGCAAGTGACAGCTGGACTTACGCCTGATTACCCTTTCCTCCTTGGTCCTCTCTAAACCATCATATCAATATAAAAGCTCAGCCTGTTAATGGTCTTCCAGTTAACAAAGTTTTATAGTCTAGAAAAACCAATAAGTCTACTTTAGGGGGAAGCATAGAAGTGTAATCATGTCAGATTTAGTAGAATGACCTTAAAACATTTTTTAATGAAAACCAAACTAGCCAAGCTTTTGTGTCATTTTTATGCTTTTAGTATCGTTTGTTTGAAATAAATTACTAAATTAAATTTATGATAATGTTAATGTTATGGGAAAAAGGAAATGTTAAAGGGCTGTTTCTACTCCCTTAAGAATGGAATTTTGAGAAATGCTTTTTTAGTTTGGTGATTTTTCTTTTTGGGCTCTATATAATAAGATTATCAGCCTATTCGTAAAGTTGTTTTGAAAAATATATACAGTAAATATCAGATGTATATATTTTTATCATATGATATTTACTATTGTAATATTTTTTGTCATTACTATGGCTAGTAGTATTGTCTAGTAGCAACACTGCCGCTTGCCGAAACTAACTAATTGTTCAATCAACAATTTTTTCATACTGTAAACTTCAAGGGCATCCATCCTAAGGACAGTCAGAGGTAACAATTCTACAAATATATTATTTTATAAATCACATACTCATCTAAATTTTAGAACTACTTTGAACCATGTAGTAGGTATAACAGATTTTTAGTAATTGGTTTTTAATTTTTAAATTGGTCGGTAGCGTAGTTGGTTCAATCCCAGCTTCATGTGCTAAAGGTTCTCAGTTCGATCCCAATCAGAGTCATAATACAGATTTTTAGTAATTGGTTTTTAACTTTTAAATTGGTCGGTAGCGTAGTTGGTTCAATCCCACCTTCATGTGCTAAAGGATCTCAATTCGATCCCAATCAGAGTCATAATACATTTTGAGAAGGATCAACTGATAACCACCGGCTGTTCATTTGTCATTGGGCTATTAATTAATGACACTTTCTAAGGAATAGTTGGCCTTAGTTTGTAACAATGACTACATTTGCTCATCTACACTCATCACAATCATTCGAAATCCATATTCGCCCATATCTTGACGATCGACGTCTTGTGAATAAATAAAAATAAAAAACAAAAATAAAGACCGGGGTAACTAATTCTGCAAATTTCTATTATGCATGGTTTTTGTAGAAGAATTTTGTTTTTATCCGAAACTAGATAAATTTAGAGCATCATGGAAGTCCAGATTGGAAGTACATATGAGGACACATACTGGAGAGAAACCATTTAAATGTTCTCAGTGTCTATATGCAACATCGCAAGGGTCCAGTCTAAAAATACATATGAGGACACACACTAGAGACAAGCCATTTAAATGTTCTCTGTGTGTTTATACAACTTCACAGAAGTCCAGTTTGGTAGTACATATGAGGACACATACTGCAGAGAAGCCATTTAAATGGTCTCTGTGTCTTTATACAACTTAACGGAAAGCCAGTTTGGAAGTACACATGTAGACACATACTGGAGAGAAGCCATTTAAATGGTCTCTGTGTCTTTATACAACTTTACGGAGAGCCAGTTTGGAGGTACACATGTGGACACATACTGGAGGGAAGCCATTTAAATGTCCTCAGTGTCTGTATACAAATTCCCATGAGTCCAGTTTAAAAATACATATAAGGACACACACTGGAGACAAGCCATTTAAATGTGCTCATTGTCTTTACACAACTTCACAGAAGTCTAGTTTGGTAGTACATATGAGGACACATACTGCAGAGAAGCCATTTAAATGTTCTCAGTGTCTATATACAACTTCCCAAGGGTCCAGTTTAAAAATACATATGAGGACACACACTGGAGACAAGCCATTTAAATGTTCTCTGTGTCTTTATACAACTTCCCATGAGTCCAGTTTAAAAACACATGTAAGGACACACACTGGAGACAAGGCATTTAAATGTTCTCAGTGTCTTTATACAACTTCACAGAAGTCCAGTTTGGTACTACATATGAGGACACATACTGCAGAGAAGCCATTTAAATGTTCTCAGTGTCTATATACAACCTCCCATGGATCCAATTTAAAAATACATATGAGGACACATACTGGAGAGAAGCCATTTAATTGTTCTCAGTGTCTATATGCAACATCCCAAGGGTCCAGTTTAAAAATACATATGAGGACACACACTGGAGACAAGCCATTTAAATGTTCTCTGTGTCTTTATACAACTTCCCACGAGTCCAGTTTAAAAACACATGTAAGGACACACACTGGAGACAAGGCATTTAAATGTTCTCAGTGTCTATATGCAACATCCCAAGGGTCCAGTTTAAAAATACATATGAGGACACACACTAGAGACAAGCCATTTAAATGTTCTCTGTGTGTTTATACAACTTCACAGAAGTCCAGTTTGGTAGTACATATGAGGACACATACTGCAGAGAAGCCATTTAAATGTTCTCAGTGTCTATATACAACTTCCCAAGGGTCCAGTTCAAAAATACATATGAGGACACACACTGGAGACAAGCCATTTAAATGTTCTCTGTGTCTTTACACAACTTCACATAAGTCCAGTTTGGTAGTAAATATGAGGACACATACTGCAGAGAAGCCATTTAAATGTTCTCAGTGTCTATATACAACCTCCCATGGATCCAATTTAAAAATACATATGAGGACACATACTGGAGAGAAGCCATTTAAATGTTCTCAGTGTCTATATGCAACATCCCAAGGGTCCAGTTTAAAAATACATATGAGGACACACACTGGAGACAAGCCATTTAAATGTTCTCTGTGTCTTTATACAACTTCCCACGAGTCCAGTTTAAAAACACATGTAAGGACACACACTGGAGACAAGGCATTTAAATGTTCTCAGTGTCTATATGCAACATCCCAAGGGTCCAGTTTAAAAATACATATGAGGACACACACTAGAGACAAGCCATTTAAATGTTCTCTGTGTGTTTATACAACTTCACAGAAGTCCAGTTTGGTAGTACATATGAGGACACATACTGCAGAGAAGCCATTTAAATGTTCTCAGTGTCTATATACAACTTCCCATGGATCCAATTTAAAAATACATATGAGGACACACACTGGAGACAAGCCATTTAAATGTGCTCATTATCTTTATACAAATTCACGGAAGTCCAGATCGGTAGTACATGTGAGGACATATACTGGAGAGAAGCCATTTAAATGTTCTTATTGTCTGTATACAACTTCATGAGTTCGTTTTAAAAATACACATGAGGATACATACTGGAGAGAAGCCATTTAAATGTACTCAATGTCTTGTACATAACTTCACAGAAGTTCAATTTGAAAACACATGTGAGGACAGGCACTGGAGAGAAGCTTATTAAAGTGTATTCAGTGTGTTAATTGTGCAGGTTCATAGAATACCTCTTTGGTATATGACATGAGGACTCAAACTAGAAAAAAGCCATTCGAATGTAGTCAGTATGTTTTTGCAACTCCAAGGAAGTTAGAATTGGTAGTATATATGAAGACAAGAGACACTGAACTTTTAAAAAGTATCATTCGTAAGACTGAAACACTTACAAAGATCATTAAGGTAAAAATTGTTTTAACTGAACTGCCGTACCTATACCAGCAACCATATGAGAGAAAGAAGTTCTTTGAGGTTGAACATTGTAACTCCTGGCTGCTATCATTATCTATAGATTTAGATTAAGTTCTTATAATTCAATCATCTCTTAAACTACAACAAGCATTACAGGAGAAATGGACTTCATTTGAACCAAGAAGAAATACTGATAGTATGTAAGAGTATCTCCAGTTGGCTGTATATTTCCTCAAGGGCCCTACCAAAACAAGAAGCTGCAGTGGCTTCGATCTCATCTTCAGACACTGTCTTGCCTGACACAATATAGATACCTAATTACGAAAAAATGGATAATATTCAAGTCATGAAGGCCAACATGTCAGATATTATTGATAAAAACTCCAATAAACCCTTCACAGTATTTTCTCGCTATATATCCACGGACATCAAAGTAAAAAAAACATGTCTGCAGGGGTTGCAGTAGTTAAAAAAAAATAATGTTTTGGCAAACCAATCCCTAACTTTGTGAATCAGTACCCGGCTTTCCAACAAGCCAAAGAGGGATGTAGTTTTTACAGCTTGGTCACTAAGCCTCAGTACATCCTCAAACATACTAATTTGATTATGAGGCCTTCAAGAGACTAACAGAGGACTTCAAGGTCAAGAGTTTAAAGCAACTAATTTATCCACCAATGGGATGCAGTAGGGACAAAATACCACCAGATGTTTTTATTGGTAAACTCATAAAATTTCAAAGGAAGACAAGAGCCAAGATAATTGTTGCTGTGCTGGATGACAAACTAAGATATGGTGTGGGAGACGGACTTTCGTACGGTTCTGACTAAAAGACTTTAAGATGTAATAGGAAGAGAATAGCTTGATATGAGTACCTTCATGATTTACTTTGTTGAAGAATATTTTGTTGGAAACAGGAAGCCAATGAGACGTACCCTCAAGCGCTTTTAATTGGAAAATGCATTTACAGTTGAGCAAAAAGTAAAGTGCTATGCATGGGCCATCACTCTTAAAAACATTGCAAAGTCAGTCAGACAATCTGACGTTGCCTTTCCATATGTTTACCATAATTTATTAAACTATTAGTAATTAAACGGAAGAATATTTTGTTGGGGAAACAGGAAGCCTAATGAGACGTGTCCTTAAGTGCCCGATGAGGAAAGAGAAGAATTGGTATGTGCTTCATTATTCCGCCCACCAGGAAAACCAGAACCACTAAAAAAGATGAAACATGGAACTAGAATTCCAAAATGTTCAGTTCAGAGAGTTTATGTGGGAGACCAGTTGCTTGGAACGATAGTTTTTAGATTTCAATTGATGGGACTTGATCGTAGACTGCCATCAGCCTACCCAACTATAAACAGTGCATAGCACAGCAGTGGTGACCCATACATCCATAAACTTGCAGTGGAAACCCGCTCACCCTTACATAGCTCTGGTTTGTTGACAAAGGTCAGAGAAGATTGTGCCGTTGGTATTGCCCCAGCTCGTCGGTTTTGTTGACCAAGTCCCTCTATAACTGTGAAACATGACTGCTCAACCTTTTCACCTCCTCTTTCAGACTCGTTAACAATTCCAAGACAGGTGTCATAGTGGTAGAAACTACAGCCTCAACAATATTACTTTCTGACACTAGTGGCTTAGTGCTCAGTGTAGTTGGAATTCAGAGAAATCTGTTTTGGTTGCTGTAGCTCATTCTTAGGATATATTAAAATCTGTAATTCAATGTGAGTTTAGATTTAGTTATAGTATGTTTTCTCATAATAGATGAACTCTTCTCTCAATTTTAATGTATGAAAATGAGTTGATTACTATATCGGGTCTGTGTTGTAAAATCTTTGTTGACTGACATATAACATGCATGAATAAGGATCTACTATTTTCCAGCAAATATTTAACCAGGCAATAAGCATTAAAACATTTTCTAACCTGTAAACAATGCATGACTACTGGTCTCTGTGGTTGAGACAGTATTATGATTCTCCTTAGTAGTATTGACCAGAATTTGCCTGCAATGTCTCATAATGTAGTAATATTGTGAATGCAGTCTTTCAAAATCATGACTGGAAGCTCTAGATTCTTTTATATTAGCAAAGTGTACTTCCTTTATAAAGTAAATTATTCTGTTTAAGGTAATCTGTCTTGAGAACACTGGCCTAACATCAGAATACTCAAAAGATAAAAAAACCACAATGTACAGTATGAGATTACACACAGGAGAGAAGCCATTTAAATGTACTCAGTGTGTTTACGCAGCCACAAACAAGAGATACTTAGTAGTACATATGAAGACACACACAGTAAAGAAACCATTTAAATGTACTCAGTGTGTTTACACAGCCACAAAGAAGAGCGGCTTAGTAGCACATTTTAGGACACACACTGCAAAGAAGCCATTTAAATGTACTCAGTGTCTGTATACAACTTCCCATGAGTCCAGTTTAAAAACACATGTAAGGACACACACTGGAGACAAGGCATTTAAATGTTCTCAGTGTTTATATACAACCTCCCATGGATCCAATTTAAAAATACATATGAGGACACATACTGGAGAGAAGGCATTTAAATGTTCTCAGTGTCTATATACAACTTCCCAAGGGTCCAGTTTTAAAATACATATGAGGACACACACTGGAGACAAGCCATTTAAATGTTCTCAGTGTCTTTACACAACTTCACAGAAGTCCAGTTTGGTAGTACATATGAGGACACATACTGCAGAGAAGCCATTTAAATGTTCTCAGTGTCTATATACAACCTCCCATGGATCCAATTTAAAAATACATATGAGGACACATACTAGAGACAAGCCATTTAAATGTTCTCTGTGTGTTTATACAACTTCACAGAAGTCCAGTTTGGTAGTACATATGAGGACACATACTGCAGAGAAGCCATTTAAATGTTCTCAGTGTCTATATACAACCTCCCATGGATCCAATTTAAAAATACATATGAGGACACATACTGGAAAGAAGGCATTTAAATGTTCTCAGTGTCTATATACAAGTTCCCAAGGGTCCAGTTTTAAAATACATATGAGGACACACACTGGAGACAAGCCATTTAAATGTTCTCAGTGTCTTTACACAACTTCACAGAAGTCTAGTTTGGTAGTACATATGAGGACACATACTGCAGAGAAGCCATTTAAATGTTCTCAGTGTCTATATACAACCTCCCATGGATCCAATTTAAAAATACATATGAGGACACACACTGGAGACAAGCCATTTAAATGTGCTCATTATCTTTATACAAATTCACGGAAGTCCAGATCGGTAGTACATGTGAGGACATATACTGGAGAGAAGCCATTTAAATGTTTTTATTGTCTGTATACAACTTCATGAGTTCGTTTTAAAAATACACATGAGGATATTTACTGGAGAGAAGCCATTTAAATGTACTCAATGTCTTGTACATAACTTCACAGAAGTTCAATTTGAAAACACATGTGAGGACAGGCACTGGAGAGATGCTTATTAAAGTGTATTCAGTGTGTTAATTGTGCAGGTTCACAGAATACCTCCTTGGTATATGACATGAGGACTCAAACTAGAAAAAAGCCATTCGAATGTAGTCAGTATGTTTTTGCAACTCCAAGGAAATTAGAATTGGTAGTATATATAAAGACGAGAGACACTGAACTTTTAAAAAGTATCATTCGTAAGACTGAAACACTTACAAAGATCATTAAGGTAAAAATTGTTTTAACTGAACTGCCGTACCTATACCAGCAACCATATAAGAGAAAGAAGTTCTTTGAGGTTGAACATTGTAACTCCTGGCTGCTATCATTATCTATAGATTTAGATTAAGTTCTTATAATTCAATCATCTCTTAAACTACAACAAGCATTACAGGAGAAATGGACTTCATTTGAACCAAGAAGAAATACTGATAGTATATAAGAGTATCTCCAGTTGGCTGTATATTTCCTCAAGGGCCCTACCAAAACAAGAAGCTGCAGTGGCTTTGATCTCATCTTCAGACACTGTCTTGCCTGACACAATATAGATACCTAATTACGAAAAAATGGATAATATTCAAGTCATGAAGGCCAACATGTCAGATATTATTGATAAAAACTCCAATAAACCCTTCACAGTATTTTCTCGCTATATATCCACGGACATCAAAGTAAAAAAAACATGTCTGCAGGGGTTGCAGTAGTTAAAAAAAAAAATGTTTTGGCAAACCAATCCCTAACTTTGTGAATCAGTACCCGGCTTTCCAACAAGCCAAAGAGGGATGTAGTTTTTACAGCTTGGTCACTAAGCCTCAGTACATCCTCAAACATACTAATTTGATTATGAGGCCTTCAAGAGACTAACAGAGGACTTCAAGGTCAAGAGTTTAAAGCAACTAATTTATCCACCAATGGGATGCAGTAGGGGCAAAATACCACCAGATGTTTTTATTGGTAAACTCATAAAATTTCAAAGGAAGACAAGAGCCAAGATAATTGTTGCTGTGCTGGATGACAAACTAAGATATGGTGTGGGAGACGGACTTTCGTACGGTTCTGACTAAAAGACTTTAAGATGTAATAGGAAGAGAATAGCTTGATATGAGTACCTTCATGATTTACTTTGTTGAAGAATATTTTGTTGGAAACAGGAAGCCAATGAGACGTACCCTCAAGCGCTTTTAATTGGAAAATGCATTTACAGTTGAGCAAAAAGTAAAGTGCTATGCATGGGCCATCACTCTTAAAAACATTGCAAAGTCAGTCAGACAATCTGACGTTGCCTTTCCATATGTTTACCATAATTTATTAAACTATTAGTAATTAAACGGAAGAATATTTTGTTGGGGAAACAGGAAGCCTAATGAGACGTGTCCTTAAGTGCCCGATGAGGAAAGAGAAGAATTGGTATGTGCTTCATTATTCCGCCTACCAGGAAAACCAGAACCACTAAAAAGTTGAAACATGGAACTAGAATTCCAAAATGTTCAGTTCAGAGAGTTTATGTGGGAGACCAGTTGCTTGGAACGATAGTTTTTAGATTTCAATTGATGGGACTTAATCGTAGACTGCCATCAGCCTACCCAACTATAAACAGTGCATAGCACAGCAGTGGTGACCCATACATCCATAAACTTGCAGTGGAAACCCGCTCACCCTTACATAGCTCTGGTTTGTTGACAAAGGTCAGAGAAGATTGTGCCGTTGGTATTGCCCCAGCTCGTCGGTTTTGTTGACCAAGTCCCTCTATAACTGTAAAACATGACTGCTCAACCTTTTCACCTCCTCTTTCAGACTCGTTAACAATTCCAAGACAGGTGTCATAGTGGTAGAAACTACAGCCTCAACAATATTACTTTCTGACACTAGTGGCTTAGTGCTCGTGTAGTTGGAATTCAGAGAAATCTGTTTTGGTTGCTGTAGCTCATTCTTAGGATATATTAAAATCTCTAATTCAATGTGAGTTTAGATTTAGTTATAGTATGTTTTCTCATAATAGATGAACTCTTCTCTCAATTTTAATGTATGAAAATGAGTTGATTACTATATCGGGTCTGTGTTGTAAAATCTTTGTTGACTGACATATAACATGCATGAATAAGGATCTACTATTTTCCAGCAAATATTTAACCATGCAATAAGCATTAAAACATTTTCTTACCTGTAAACAATGCCTGACTACTGGTCTCTGTGGTAGAGACAGTATCATGATTCTCCTAAGTAGTATTGACCAGAATTTGCCTGCAATGTCTCATAATGTAGTAATATTGTAAATGCAGTCTTTAAAAATCATGACTGGAAGCTCTAGATTCTTTTATATTAGCAAAGTGTACTTCCTTTATAAAATAAATTATTCTGTTTAAGGTAATCTGTCTTGAGAACACTGGCCTAGCATCAGAATACTCAAAAGATAAAAAAACCACAATGTACAGTATGAGAACACACACAGGAGAGAAGCCATTTAAATGTACTCAGTGTGTTTACACAGCCACAAAGAAGAGCGGCTTAGTAGCTCATATGAAGACACACACTGCAAAGAAGCCATTTAAATGTTCTCAGTGTCTTTATACAACTCAGGAAA
>JAQJVL010003696.1:0-56409 GCA_035578905.1 Stictocephala bisonia | reverse complement strand
GGGTTTTGCGTTCTAAAACCCCCTTTAGATGTTGGCTTGTATGCCTTGGGCCTCACAATACATGGTAATCCAGGGTATTGACGTTCTGAATACCTCCTTTAGATCGTTGCCTTAGTATGCCACTATGACCCTCACAATACATGGTAATCTAGGGTATTGACGTTCTGAATACCTCCTTTAGATCGTTGGCTTAGTATGCCACATTGAGCCTCACAATACATGGTAATCTAGGGTATTAACATTCTGAATACCTCCTTTAGAGCGTTGCCTTAGTATGCCACTATGACCCTCACAATACACGGTAATCTAGGGTATTGACGTTCTGAATACCTCCTTTAGATCGTTGGCTTAGTCCTGCCACAATGAGCCTCACAATACATGGTAATCTAGGGTATTAACATTCTGAATACCTCCTTTAGATCGTTGCCTTAGTATGCCACTATGACCCTCACAATACATGGTAATCTAGGGTATTGATGTTCTGAATACCTCCTTTAGATCGTTGCCTTAGTATGCCACTATGAGCCTCACAATACACGGTAATCTAGGGTATTAACATTCTGAATACCTCCTTTAGAGCGTTGCCTTAGTATGCCACTATGAGCCTCACAATACATGGTAATCTAGGGTATTAACATTCTGAATACCTCCTTTAGATCGTTGCCTTAGTATGCCACTATGAGCCTCACAATACATGGTAATCTAGGGTATTAACATTCTGAATACCTCCTTTAGATCGTTGCCTTAGTATGCCACTATGAGCCTCACAATACATGGTAATCTAGGGTATTAACATTCTGAATACCTCCTTTAGAGCGTTGCCTTAGTATGCCACTATGACCCTCACAATACACGGTAATCTAGGGTATTAACATTCTGAATACCTCCTTTAGATCGTTGCCTTAGTATGCCACTATGAGCCTCACAATACATGGTAATCTAGGGTATTAACATTCTGAATACCTCCTTTAGATCGTTGCCTTAGTATGCCACTATGAGCCTCACAATACATGGTAATCTAGGGTATTAACATTCTGAATACCTCCTTTAGATCGTTGCCTTAGTATGCCACTATGAGCCTCACAATACACGGTAATCTAGGGTATTAACATTCTGAATACCTCCTTTAGATCGTTGCCTTAGTATGCCACTATGAGCCTCACAATACATGGTAATCTAGGGTATTAACATTCTGAACACCTCCTTTAGAGCGTTGCCTTAGTATGCCACTATGACCCTCACAATACATGGTAATCTAGGGTATTGACGTTCTGAATACCTCCTTTAGATCGTTGGCTTAGTATGCCACATTGAGCCTCACAATACATGGTAATCTACGGTATTGACGTTCTGAATACCTCCTTTAGATCGTTGGCTTAGTATGCCACATTGAGCCTCACAATACATGGTAATCTAGGGTATTGACGTTCTGAATACCTCCTTTAGATCGTTGGCTTAGTATGCCACATTGAGCCTCACAATACACGGTAATCTACGGTATTGACGTTCTGAATACCTCCTTTAGATCGTTGGCTTAGTATGCCACATTGAGCCTCACAATACATGGTAATCTAGGGTATTGACGTTCTGAATACCTCCTTTAGATCGTTGGCTTAGTATGCCACATTGAGCCTCACAATACATGGTAATCTACGGTATTGACGTTCTGAATACCTCCTTTAGATCGTTGGCTTAGTATGCCACATTGAGCCTCACAATACATGGTAATCTACGGTATTGACGTTCTGAATACCTCCTTTAGATCGTTGGCTTAGTATGCCACATTGAGCCTCACAATACACGGTAATCTAGGGTATTGACGTTCTGAATACCTCCTTTAGATCGTTGGCTTAGTATGCCACATTGAGCCTCACAATACATGGTAATCTAGGGTATTGACGTTCTGAATACCTCCTTTAGATCGTTGGCTTAGTATGCCACATTGAGCCTCACAATACATGGTAATCTACGGTATTGACGTTCTAAATACCTCCTTTAGATCGTTGGCTTAGTATGCCACATTGAGCCTCACAGTACATGGTAATCTAGGGTATTGACGTTCTGAATACCTCCTTTAGAGCGTTGGCTTAGTATGCCACATTGAGCCTCACAATACATGGTAATCTAGGGTATTGACGTTCTGAATACCTCCTTTAGATCGTTGGCTTAGTATGCCACATTGAGCCTCACAATACATGGTAATCTAGGGTATTGACGTTCTGAATACCTCCTTTAGAGCGTTGGCTTAGTATGCCACATTGAGCCTCACAATACATGGTAATCTAGGGTATTGACGTTCTGAATACCTCCTTTAGATCGTTGGCTTAGTATGCCACATTGAGCCTCACAATACATGGTAATCTACGGTATTGACGTTCTGAATACCTCCTTTAGATCGTTGGCTTAGTATGCCACATTGAGCCTCACAATACATGGTAATCTAGGGTATTGACGTTCTGAATACCTCCTTTAGATCGTTGGCTTAGTATGCCACATTGAGCCTCACAATACATGGTAATCTACGGTATTGACGTTCTGAATACCTCCTTTAGATCGTTGGCTTAGTATGCCACATTGAGCCTCACAATACATGGTAATCTAGGGTATTGACGTTCTGAATACCTCCTTTAGATCGTTGGCTTAGTATACCACATTGAGCCTCACAATACACGGTAATCTAGGGTATTGACGTTCTGAATACCTCCTTTAGATCGTTGGCTTAGTCTGCCACATTGAGCCTCACAATACATGGTTATCTAGGGTATTGACGTTCTGAATACCTCCTATAGATCGTTGGCTTAGTATGCCACTATGACCCTCACAATACACGGTAATCTAGGGTATTGACGTTCTGAATACCTCCTTTAGATCGTTGGCTTAGTCTGCCACATTGAGCCTCACAATACATGGTAATCTAGGGTATTGACGTTCTGAATACCTCCTTTAGATCGTTGGCTTAGTATGCCACATTGAGCCTCACAATACATAGTAATCTAGGGTATCAACGTTCTGAATACCTCCTTTAGATCGTTGTATTAGTATGCCACATTGAGCCTCACAATACATGGTAATCTAGGGTATTGACGTTCTGAATACCTCCTTTAGATCGTTGGCTTAGTATGCCACATTGAGCCTCACAATACATGGTAATCTAGGGTATTGACGTTCTGAATACCTCCTTTAGATCGTTGGCTTAGTCTGCCACAATGAGCCTCACAATACATGGTAATCTAGGGTATTGACGTTCTGAATACCTCCTTTAGATCGTTGGCTTAGTATGCCACATTGAGCCTCACAATACATGGTAATCCAGGGTATTGACGTTCTGAATACCTCCTTTAGAGCGTTGGCTTAGTATGCCACATTGAGCCTCACAATACATGGTAATCCAGGGTATTGACGTTCTGAATACCTCCTTTAGAGCGTTGGCTTAGTATGCCACATTGAGCCTCACAATACATGGTAATCCAGGGTATTGACGTTCTGAATACCTCCTTTAGATCGTTGGCTTAGTATGCCACATTGAGCCTCACAATACATGGTAATCTAGGGTATTAACGTTCTGAATACCTCCTTTAGAGCGTTGGCTTAGTATGCCACATTGAGCCTCACAATACATGGTAATCTAGGGTATTGACGTTCTGAATACCTCCTTTAGATCGTTGGCTTAGTATGCCACATTGAGCCTCACAATACATGGTAATCTAGGGTATTGACGTTCTGAATACCTCCTTTAGAGCGTTGCCTTAGTATGCCACTATGACCCTCACAATACACGGTAATCTAGGGTATTGACGTTCTGAATACCTCCTTTAGATCGTTGGCTTAGTATGCCACATTGAGCCTCACAATACATAGTAATCTAGGGTATTAACGTTCTGAATACCTCCTTTAGAGCGTTGGCTTAGTCTGCCACAATGAGCCTCACAATACATGGTAATCTAGGGTATTGACGTTCTGAATACCTCCTTTAGATCGTTGGCTTAGTATGCCACATTGAGCCTCACAATACATGGTAATCCAGGGTATTGACGTTCTGAATACCTCCTTTAGATCGTTGGCTTAGTATGCCACATTGAGCCTCACAATACACGGTAATCTAGGGTATTGACGTTCTGAATACCTCCTTTAGATCGATGGCTTAGTCTGCCACATTGAGTCTCACAATACATGGTAATCTAGGGTATTGACGTTCTGAATACCTCCTTTAGATCGTTGGCTTAGTATGCCACATTGAGCCTCACAATACATGGTAATCTAGGGTATTAACGTTCTGAATACCTCCTTTAGAGCGTTGGCTTAGTATGCCACATTGAGCCTCACAATACATGGTAATCCAGGGTATTGACGTTCTGAATACCTCCTTTAGATCGTTGGCTTAGTATGCCACATTGAGCCTCACAATACATGGTAATCTAGGGTATTGACGTTCTGAATACCTCCTTTAGATCGTTGGCTTAGTATGCCACATTGAGCCTCACAATACATGGTAATCTAGGGTATTGACGTTCTGAATACCTCCTTTAGATCGTTGACTTAGTATTCCATAATGAGCCTCACAATACATGGTAATCTAGGGTATTGACGTTCTGAATACCTCCTTTAGAGCGTTGGCTTAGTATGCCACATTGAGCCTCACAATACATGGTAATCTAGGGTATTGACGTTCTGAATACCTCCTTTAGATCGTTGGCTTAGTCTGCCACAATGAGCCTCACAATACATGGTAATCTACGGTATTGACGTTCTGAATACCTCCTTTAGATCGTTGCCTTAGTATGCCACTATGAGCCTCACAATACATGGTAATCTAGGGTATTGACGTTCTGAATACCTCCTTTAGAGCGTTGCCTTAGTATGCCACTATGACCCTCACAATACACGGTAATCTAGGGTATTGACGTTCTGAATACCTACTTTAGATCGTTGGCTTAGTATGCCACTATGACCCTCACAATACATGGTAATCTAGGGTATTGACGTTCTGAATACCTCCTTTAGATCGTTGGCTTAGTATGCCACATTGAGCCTCACAATACATGGTAATCTAGGGTATTAACATTCTGAATACCTCCTTTAGAGCGTTGCCTTAGTATGCCACTATGACCCTCACAATACACGGTAATCTAGGGTATTGACGTTCTGAATACCTCCTTTAGATCGTTGGCTTAGTCTGCCACAATGAGCCTCACAATACATGGTAATCTAGGGTATTAACATTCTGAATACCTCCTTTAGATCGTTGCCTTAGTATGCCACTATGACCCTCACAATACATGGTAATCTAGGGTATTGATGTTCTGAATACCTCCTTTAGATCGTTGCCTTAGTATGCCACTATGAGCCTCACAATACACGGTAATCTAGGGTATTAACATTCTGAATACCTCCTTTAGAGCGTTGCCTTAGTATGCCACTATGAGCCTCACAATACATGGTAATCTAGGGTATTAACATTCTGAATACCTCCTTTAGATCGTTGCCTTAGTATGCCACTATGAGCCTCACAATACATGGTAATCTAGGGTATTAACATTCTGAATACCTCCTTTAGATCGTTGCCTTAGTATGCCACTATGAGCCTCACAATACATGGTAATCTAGGGTATTAACATTCTGAATACCTCCTTTAGAGCGTTGCCTTAGTATGCCACTATGACCCTCACAATACACGGTAATCTAGGGTATTAACATTCTGAATACCTCATTTAGATCGTTGCCTTAGTATGTCACTATGAGCCTCACAATACATGGTAATCTAGGGTATTAACATTCTGAATACCTCCTTTAGATCGTTGCCTTAGTATGCCACTATGAGCCTCACAATACATGGTAATCTAGGGTATTAACATTCTGAATACCTCCTTTAGATCGTTGCCTTAGTATGCCACTATGAGCCTCACAATACACGGTAATCTAGGGTATTAACATTCTGAATACCTCCTTTAGATCGTTGCCTTAGTATGCCACTATGAGCCTCACAATACATGGTAATCTAGGGTATTAACATTCTGAATACCTCCTTTAGAGCGTTGCCTTAGTATGCCACTATGACCCTCACAATACACGGTAATCTAGGGTATTGATGTTCTGAATACCTCCTTTAGATCGTTGCCTTAGTATGCCACTATGAGCCTCACAATACACGGTAATCTAGGGTATTAACATTCTGAATACCTCCTGTAGAGCGTTGCCTTAGTATGCCACTATGACCCTCACAATACACGTTAATCTAGGGTATTGACGTTCTGAATACCTCCTTTAGATCGTTGGCTTAGTATGCCACTATGACCCTCACAATACATGGTAATCTAGGGTATTGACGTTCTGAATACCTCCTTTAGATCGTTGGCTTAGTATGCCACATTGAGCCTCACAATACATGGTAATCTAGGGTATTGACGTTCTGAATACCTCCTTTAGATCGTTGCCTTAGTATGCCACTATGAGCCTCACAATACATGGTAATCCAGGGTATTGACGTTCTGAATACCTCTTTTAGATCGTTGGCTTAGTATGCCACATTGAGCCTCACAATACATGGTAATCCAGGGTATTGACGTTCTGAATACCTCCTTTAGATCGTTGGCTTAGTATGCCACATTGAGCCTCACAATACATGGTAATCCAGGGTATTGACGTTCTGAATACCTCCTTTAGATCGTTGCCTTAGTATGCCACTATGACCCTCACAATACATGGTAATCTAGGGTATTGACGTTCTGAATACCTCCTTTAGATCGTTGGCTTAGTATGCCACATTGAGCCTCACAATACATGGTAATCTAGGGTATTAACATTCTGAATACCTCCTTTAGAGCGTTGCCTTAGTATGCCACTATGACCCTCACAATACACGGTAATCTAGGGTATTGACGTTCTGAATACCTCCTTTAGATCGTTGGCTTAGTCTGCCACAATGAGCCTCACAATACATGGTAATCTAGGGTATTAACATTCTGAATACCTCCTTTAGATCGTTGCCTTAGTATGCCACTATGACCCTCACAATACATGGTAATCTAGGGTATTGATGTTCTGAATACCTCCTTTAGATCGTTGCCTTAGTATGCCACTATGAGCCTCACAATACACGGTAATCTAGGGTATTAACATTCTGAATACCTCCTTTAGAGCGTTGCCTTAGTATGCCACTATGAGCCTCACAATACATGGTAATCTAGGGTATTAACATTCTGAATACCTCCTTTAGATCGTTGCCTTAGTATGCCACTATGAGCCTCACAATACATGGTAATCTAGGGTATTAACATTCTGAATACCTCCTTTAGATCGTTGCCTTAGTATGCCACTATGAGCCTCACAATACATGGTAATCTAGGGTATTAACATTCTGAATACCTCCTTTAGAGCGTTGCCTTAGTATGCCACTATGACCCTCACAATACACGGTAATCTAGGGTATTAACATTCTGAATACCTCCTTTAGATCGTTGCCTTAGTATGCCACTATGAGCCTCACAATACATGGTAATCTAGGGTATTAACATTCTGAATACCTCCTTTAGATCGTTGCCTTAGTATGCCACTATGAGCCTCACAATACATGGTAATCTAGGGTATTAACATTCTGAATACCTCCTTTAGATCGTTGCCTTAGTATGCCACTATGAGCCTCACAATACACGGTAATCTAGGGTATTAACATTCTGAATACCTCCTTTAGATCGTTGCCTTAGTATGCCACTATGAGCCTCACAATACATGGTAATCTAGGGTATTAACATTCTGAACACCTCCTTTAGAGCGTTGCCTTAGTATGCCACTATGACCCTCACAATACACGGTAATCTAGGGTATTGATGTTCTGAATACCTCCTTTAGATCGTTGCCTTAGTATGCCACTATGAGCCTCACAATACACGGTAATCTAGGGTATTAACATTCTGAATACCTCCTGTAGAGCGTTGCCTTAGTATGCCACTATGACCCTCACAATACACGTTAATCTAGGGTATTGACGTTCTGAATACCTCCTTTAGATCGTTGGCTTAGTATGCCACTATGACCCTCACAATACATGGTAATCTAGGGTATTGACGTTCTGAATACCTCCTTTAGATCGTTGGCTTAGTATGCCACATTGAGCCTCACAATACATGGTAATCTAGGGTATTGACGTTCTGAATACCTCCTTTAGATCGTTGCCTTAGTATGCCACTATGAGCCTCACAATACATGGTAATCCAGGGTATTGACGTTCTGAATACCTCTTTTAGATCGTTGGCTTAGTATGCCACATTGAGCCTCACAATACATGGTAATCCAGGGTATTGACGTTCTGAATACCTCCTTTAGATCGTTGGCTTAGTATGCCACATTGAGCCTCACAATACATGGTAATCCAGGGTATTGACGTTCTGAATACCTCCTTTAGATCGTTGCCTTAGTATGCCACTATGAGCCTCACAATACATGGTAATCTAGGGTATTGACGTTCTGAATACCTCCTTTAGATCGTTGGCTTAGTATGCCACATTGAGCCTCACAATACATGGTAATCTAGTGTATTAACGTTCTGAATACCTCCTTTAGATCGTTGGCTTAGTATGCCACTATGAGCCTCACAATACATGGTAATCCAGGGTATTGACGTTCTGAATACCTCCTTTAGATCGTTGCCTTAGTATGCCACTATGACCCTCACAATACATGGTAATCTAGGGTATTGACGTTCTGAATACCTCCTTTAGATCGTTGGCTTAGTATGCCACATTGAGCCTCACAATACATGGTAATCTAGTGTATTAACGTTCTGAATACCTCCTTTAGATCGTTGCCTTAGTATGCCACTATGACCCTCACAATACATGGTAATCTAGTGTATTGACGTTCTGAATACCTCCTTTAGATCGTTGCCTTAGTATGCCACTATGAGCCTCACAATACATGGTAATCTACGGTATTGACGTTCTGAATACCTCCTTTAGATCGTTGGCTTAGTATGCCACATTGAGCCTCACAATACATGGTAATCTAGGGTATTAACGTTCTGAATACCTCCTTTAGAGCGTTGCCTTAGTATGCCACTATAACCCTCACAATACACGGTAATCTAGGGTATTGACGTTGTGAATACCTCTTTTAGATCGTTGGCTTAGTATGCCACTATGAGCCTTACAATACACGTTAATCTAGGGTATTGACGTTCTAAATACCTCCTTTAGAGCGTTGCCTTAGTATGCCAATATGAGCCTCACAATAGATGGTAATCTAGGGTATAGACGTTCTGAATACCTCCTTTAAATCGTTGGCTTATTCTGCCACATTGACCCTCACAATACATGGTAATCTAGGGGATTGACGTTCTGAATACCTCCTTTAGATCGTTGGCTTAGTATGCCACATTGTGCCTCACAATACATGGTAATCTATGGTATTGATGTTTTGAATACCTCCTTTAGATCGTTGGCTTAGTCTGCCACATTGAGCCTCACAATACATGGTAATCTAGGGTATTGACGTTCTGAATACCTCCTTTAGATCGTTGGCTTAGTATGCCACATTGAGCCTCACAATACATGGTAATGTAAGGTATTGACGTTCTGAATACCTCCTTTAGATCGTTGGCTTAGTCTGCCACATTGAGCCTCACAATACATGGTAATCTATGGTATTGACGTTCTGAATTCCTCCTTTAGATCGTTGGCTTAGTCTGCAACATTGAGCCTCACAATACATGGTAATCTAGGGTATTGAGGTTCTGAATACCTCCTTTAGATCGTTGGCTTAGTCTGCCAAATTCAGCCTCACGATACACGGTAATCTAGGGTATTGACGTTCTGAATACCTCCTTTAGATCGTTGGCTTAGTATGCCACATTGAGCCTCACAATACATGGTAATCTATGGTATTGATGTTTTGATACCTCCTTTAGATCGTTGGCTTAGTCTGCCACATTGAGCCTCACAATACATGGTAATCTAGGGTATTGACGTTCTGAATACCTCCTTTAGATCGTTGCCTTAGTATGCCACTATGAGCCTCACAATACATGGTAATCTAGGGTATTGACGTTCTGAATACCTCCTTTAGAGCGTTGCCTTAGTATGCCACTATGAGCCTCACAATACATGGTAATCTAGGGTATTGACGTTCTGAATACCTCCTTTAGATCGTTGGCTTAGTATGCCACATTGAGCCTCACAATACATGGTAATCTAGGGTATTAACGTTCTGAATACCTCCTTTAGATCGTTGGCTTAGTATGCCACATTGAGCCTCACAATACATGGTAATCTAGGGTATTGACGTTCTGAATACCTCCTTTAGATCGTTGGCTTAGTATGCCACATTGAGCCTCACAATACATGGTAATCTAGGGTATTGACGTTCTGAATACCTCCTTTAGAGCGTTGGCTTAGTCTGCCACAATGAGCCTCACAATACACGGTAATCTAGGGTATTGACGTTCTGAATACCTCCTTTAGAGCGTTGCCTTAGTATGCCACTATGAGCCTCACAATACACGGTAATCTAGGGTATTGACGTTCTGAATGCCTCCTTCAAAGCGTTGCCTTAGTATGCCACTATGAGCCTCACAATACATGGTAATCCAGGGTATAGACGTTCCGTATACATGCTATAAAGCGTTGGCTTATTTTGCCACAATGAGCCTCACAATACATGGTAATCCAGGGTATAAACGTTCCGTATACCTGCTATAAAGCGTTGGCTTAGTCTGCCACAATGAGCCTCACAATACATGGTAATTCATGGTATAGACGTTCCGTATACCTGCTATAAAGCGTTGGCTTAATCTGCCACAATGAGCCTCACAATACATGGTAATCCAGGGTATAGACGTTCCATATACATGCTATAAAGCGTTGGCTTAGTCTGCCACAATGAGCCTCACAATACATAGTAATCCAGGGTATAGACGTTCCGTATACATGCTATAAAGCGTTGGCTTAGTCTGCCACAATGAGCCTCACAATACATGGTAATCCAGGGTATAGACGTTCCGTATACATGCTATAAAGCGTTGGCTTAGTCTGCCACAATGAGCCTCACAATACTTAGTAATCCAGGGTATAGACGTTCCGTATACATGCTATAAAGCGTTGGCTTAGTATGCCACAATGATCCTCACAATACATGGTAATCCAGGGTATAGACGTTCCGTATACTTGCTATAAAGCGTTGGCTTAGTCTGCCACAATGAGCCTCACAATACAAGGTAATCCAGGGTATAGACGTTCCGTATATCTGCTGTAAAGCGTTGGCTTAGTCTGCCACAATGAACCTCACAATATATGGTAATCGAGGGTATAGACGTTCCGTATATCTGCTGTAAAGCGTTGGCTTAGTCTGCCACAATGAGCCTCACAATACATGGTAATCCAGGGTATAGACGTTCCGTATGTCTGCTGTTAAACGTTGGCTTAGTCTGCCACAATGAGTCACCATTACAATCGGAATGCATGCTTATGTTACTGCCATTTATGTTAGAAATCTGGTATTTTGTAATTTAACAGGTTTGGGAGGTGATTCGAATCTTTACTAAGAGCAAAATTCAAACTAATGCAGATTTTTGTGCTTATATACTGTATTTGGTTACTAAAATGTATAAAAACAGCTTGCAAAAACCCATGAATTTTTAAGGTATTTAACTAGAATTGCTAGTAACACTATACAATGTCAATCAGAATATATTGGTTGTAGTTTATAAAGTGTATTAGGAAAATATTGAAAATAAATCATATGTTTGAACGTTTCATATTATTACGTGTCGTATCGGTAATTAAGATATATTCTGATCGTGAAAGCATACAATATTATATTATATTTTTTTTAAATAATATGTGATCATTTCTATTTAAGCAATTAATGTAAGTTTAGTCTAAGAAATAACGGTTTTACAACTAGTATTAATAGTATAGCACAAATATAAATGGCATCTTAAATTACACATTCACAGCATTATATCGGCTGGTCATTTGTTGTGAATTTAGCTTGTACTAAAAACATTAGTGAATAGTTTATATTATTGTTTATAGAACTGACAGTAAATAGAATTCATTTATAAAATATTCTAATTATTTGAAACAAATCAAGATAATAATATTTCTATTTTTGAAGTAAAATATAATAGGTGTGATATTATAAATAACTATTCCTGTTACTTTTACATAAAATTATGACATTTTATTTTACAACAAAACTATATTCAGTTACTGAAATATTTTAATCAAATGTAATATTTGATATAGCCTTTTTAGTGATGCCTTTCATACTAGAATATTATTGTAAATATCAAACAACTAAAAAACGATTAAATTTAAATGGAATATGTTAGGCAATTGTAACTCACATTGTATTTTAGGAATTTTTTAAACCGTTTTGAAAATGCTCCCACTTCCACGACTTACTACTTAGTTTTAATGTCAGTGTAAAGGAAGATGGGGGTTTATGAAAACGGTTGTATATGTCAGATATATATTACACAAACATAAATATTTTTGTAAAACTAGTATAAATAAACACGTAAGTATTCATAAGTTAAATTTAGGGACTTTAATTTGTATCAAAAAATATAACTCAGAATAAAACACAAAAGAATCCTGATTTACACTCAATAATTTTATTAAGAAGGGGTGCCTTCTAGATATCGTTTTAGAAAATGTATTTTATTATATTCTGATATTTGTTATTACGTGCACTAAACATAGTGCTATTCAGCATACATTAGAGATCACTAGATATTTTTTAATAAGCCCTAAATTTTGTCACTCTGCTTTAATTTACAACATAAAGAACTTCAGTACTAAATTATATTTGAACATATCAGCATAAGTCTCGATCAGTTATTTATATTTAAAAAAGTCTAAACTAACTAAAATATATATAAAAAAAACCCGATAACTGTATGATGAGCACCAACAAACAAATAGGTCTACGTGAATGTATAAATCCTACAGAATTGATCTCAAATGAAATTCAACACTGTAAACAATAATTGTTACAGTAATTCCACACCAAAAAGCAATTTTACTCGTTAGGAATTGGATCTAACATTGCAACAGCCATCATCTCCTTATGTACTTACTTGAGGTATTTATCAAGAAAATATATACGAGTGATATAATATAAAATTTACGTACCTATGATTTGTATTAAATGTGTTTTTATTAAAGTTATCTACTTACTGTCGGCGCAGAAATTATGTGCACCTGAGTTTGAAACTTATAAGCCTATGAAAACTCCAATCAGATAATTGTTTTCATCGTTTAATTTTGCGTTATTTCCAGTACATTTTAAAATGATACTATAAGCTTTAATAGTTGTTATCGTAATTGTAACAGCAAAAGTATTTTTTTAGTTTTAGAACTTTAGCTTTTTTATAAAAAAAAGGTTCTTATCGGTTATCTGAAACATGTTTTTCTTGGTTTTAATTGGCCGTAAACTCGAGAACTTGTTTTTGTAATCTTTGTGACATTTATTGTTATGGTACAATATTATTATTATATGTGAAAATAATTATGTGATTTTATATTGATTTAAATCAATTCAAACTAGTTATTTTAAATTGATTTAAAATCACTACATTTACTTACACATATGAAAATAATACATAGTAATAAGGATTATAACTAGGCTAAGTAATCAATTTTGTGATTTCTAGAAGCAAAGAAAACAATGTTTCAGAAAATGAAAAAGTATTTTTTATTAAAATTCTAAATTCTTAAATCATAAAACGTATAGAACCAACCTCGTTTTAACATACAAATGCGATATCATAACAGATTTTATAGTAATAACAGTATAAACTTTATGTACAGTGAGAACTAGTTAGAATTCCGGTACTTTTTTGGTTCCAACTAGGATGACAATTACTGAAACGTGTAATAAAATTTAAAAATTCACATTTCATGACGCAAAATTAAACCAGGTAAAGAATGATGTGATTGGACTTTTCATATGCCTCTTAGTTAGTAAATAGGCTTCAAACTCGGGTGCACTTCTCTGCGCCGACTAGTAGGGTGGTTATTTAGTAACATGAGTCATAACAGGAAACGTTGGTAGGAACTGTAATTTAGGAAGTATCCCGAGGGAGAAAATAGAGCTGCAAATAACAATCAAGGCAAGTTTATGAGCCCATATTGTTGGCTGTGGCTTTACACAGTGAGGCACATCTCTGACACAGGACATACTGTATATGTGTCTTTACAAATTACAGTACATTTATTTATTTTCATGCGTGAACATTTAAATTATTATTATGTGTTTTTTTAGGTTAAATGTATTTATATGAATAGACGTAAAAATAACTCGTTTTTTAACAACAATACTTTTTTATAAATAACTCGACCCTAAACAAATGAAAAACAAACCAATAATGACATTATTTTTGCAACAAAAAAAACTTCTTTATATAACATGATATCATAAAAAGTAGTATCGTTGAGTAAATTAATTTTATATGACTAGTTAAATTTAACAGAACCATTTCAACGGTTTTGTTGAAATAACTCCTTGTATTTATATAATAGGTTTTATAGTAAGAAATAACTAAATTACCACAAATATTAAAGCTTTGTGCATAACCAATATTGAATAATAATAAATTGAAATAATTTAATCATTTATAACAAAGTACTCTTATGCTACAAAAATATAAAGAAACAGATAGAGAGCACAGCCTTTTGATTAAGGTATTGGTAAAATGATAATTAAGTTATGATTCACTTTAAATTTAATTAAAACGTATACAAAGGCAGTAGCTTAACAAAGAACTGATATACTAACCAAATAGAAAGCTTTAAGTCTAAACTTTACACACGGAGAGCGCATTCGGCGGTAAGTAAATAATTTGATTTGCCAGTTTGTGATCAACTTCAGTAGCCACTTAACCTAACCTAACCTAATCGTAATTGCGTTAAAAAAGTAGTGATTATGAAGTAACGTAAAAAGTAGTGGTAGAGAATTAACGGTAAAGGTCCAAAAATAAATGTATAAAAGAACTATTTAGTAATTATAAATATATTTTAAATAAGTTCTTTTTGTCATTACGACATACTTTTTACAACGTTTGTACTAAGTAATAAATAATATACAGTTAGTTGTTTATTGAAGTGTTTAATATTATTTTTAGTCCCTTTAAAAAATACAAAGGATTTCAAATAATTAAAATCTACTTTCATAATTAATTGAAAGATTCTCCTGGTTGATAAATTCTAGAAAATATGTTTAACTATATGTAGAACTTATATTGGATGAATATCGTTTCACTCAATATAAGTTCATTTCATAAATTCTAATATTTCAATGACAAAATATTGAAATAGATTATAATAAAATATAATTTATTCATACCATATATACTAACGAAATAAAACGCGTTTAATGTCTATTAAAGTAGCTGAAAGATTGTTATTATTTTATTTCTGTTTTTGACTTCATATTACAATAAACCAAGTATAATAAAAATATTTTTTTATATGAACATTAAATTTAGAAAAATAATTTATTTAGTGGCGTAATATATATGTGAGTGACGAAATAATAATGTCAAATCTAATTAACTTTCTAAAATCAAAAATCTAGATATTAGTGCAGACAGCGGAAACGTAAAACGTTATGAAAACATTTGTTTGTAATTACTTTTTTAACTGAAGCAACGCAATATTCAAACAACTAGAATTCTAGTGGAAATTCTTGGAATATCAGGCACTACAACACTACTCCACGCCCTTGGATATCGAGGGGTTAACACAGTCGTACACTCGCATCCTTAATTAATTGAACCAAGAGTCCTTTACCGCACGTGGCTCTCGTTGTACAAAAGATAATCGGAAACTAACAAGCTGTTTTGTAACAATTTTAAAGAATGGCATTATGATAATTCCACACTAGTTTGAAAGTAATTTGTTGGCACTAGATTGATCATGACTCGTAAAATGTTTGGAGAATTCCAACCGTACACATGTTTTAAGAAACAAAATCAACGTTCAGATAGGTGTAATGCTTCAGTAGTTTTCAAGCGTTACTCACTTCTTTGAAATAGTTTGTTATTTATGTTCACTGATATTTTTCTTCACTTAACTCATGGTAATTCGATAAATCCACAAAAACTACGTGTCTATAGAATATGGTTGATTGTTAATAAATTAATTATTCAACAATTTTATCAGTCACTAGCCTATTATTGAGTGATTGTTATTTAATGTACAAGTAATTTATAACAATTTTCAATTTTTTATGTCTTATTGACGTAATTCATTTTAAATACTCACATTTTCATAATATACAGTACTGTACTTCTCACTTGACCTCTTACGCAATTGAGTATTCATGATTACGTAGGATTTCACATGTCCTTTGTGTTTCTATTACATTTATTAATATTGATATTTGTTTGTTGTAATTTAAGTTATTTATTTTATGTTTAGAATATAATACAATATTGCTACGGTACTGTACTTTTCCACAATATTTGTCTGTTGAAATAAATATTGAATAAAAATAAGCATTTCCCATCATTATAATGAAACACTCTGTAATATATATTTTTGTTTATTTAAACAGCAAGAAATTGGAATTCATCTCTTACGTAGCAGAACGCTAAATAGTTTAATATATATGCTGCTATGTAATTTTATGGAAAAATAAATTGAATTGAAAATATTTATATAAATATATATTTATTAGTTATTTTCATATTGTTTTATGTATTTTGAGACGGCTAAGAAAAATCTAGAAAAGAACATGATCACTATTTAAATTATTTCAGAATTATATTAGTATATGCGTCTATTAATGAGTATAAAATATTGATTGCAGTTTACGATTCATTTTTAAAGCTATAATATAGTCATTTAAATGACGATAATGTTTCTATTGCACATTAGAATATAATAAATTAAGGCGCAGTTCTGCCAACTGTTTAGCTTTTAAATGTAACAAACGAGAAAATGGTTCTCCCGACCATGAAAGTAGATAATAAGTAACGTTGCCATTATTTTATAGAGGATTCAATTCGTTCGTTATTTGAAGTAAAGAATTCCAGTATGGTATTGTGGTGCGCAGTTGCAGAGCTGATCAAGAAGCCTAAACATGAAATTATAATCTAGCATTATCAATGGTATACGTGAAATGTTTTATCTTTTCTGTAATATTTCGTACCATATTTGGTCCTTAACTTAATAAATATTATATATTTGCTACCACATGTAAGTTAGCCGAAGTATATATATTTCTTTAAAGATAAAGTAGACCATAAACAACTGATGCTATCCTGGTATGTAGTTGTTGATGAGCCAATAAATCAACAAGAGTGGGCGTTGATGCGTTTCATCAATTAAAGTGGTCCCCAAACTATTTACAGCTATCCTGCTATATTAGTGAATTAGTCATCTTAAGTGGGTGTTGAAGCGTTTTAACAGATAAAGCGATCCATAAAAGCCTTAAGCTGTTTGCTTCATGAATATATGATTACTATTTAAGGTAATTGTAAAGAACGGGGGTGTTGCTATTTTTCGGCTGAAATCCCTTTTCATTGTAAATAAAGTTACGTTATATTAGGTTTGGTTGTGTTTTGTTGGGTTTGGTTACGTTATGTTACGATTATAGGCCTATTATTATTTGGTTTATAGCACAGTTGGTTAAAACTCTTCAAGGTTCAAAGGTATACCTAACGCAACCTAACCTAACCTAACCTATCCTAATCAAACCTAACATGACCTAACCAAACCTAACATAACCTATCAATAACAAAACTAGCCCGATTCTAACAGATAACCTTACTAAATCGGCACTTTTCCGGCACCAACGTTCTTAATAATGGTTCAATTGCAATGATATTGTTATATTCGTAATTAGTAAAAAGTCTTACATAATTTGAATGCCCACATCAATATATTTAAGGAAAACATATTTTTTCGTTTTTCTCGAATTTTTTAATTTGTCCAGGTTTTCCACTAAAAAAATATATTCTTAATTTGTAAATACTGTATGTATAAACTATGAAAAAATGTTTAGCCAACAAATCTACAAGGCCCCTGCTCTACAAAATTACAATAAAATACCTCTAAATACACTACTGAATTTTAAATACTTATTTCGTTTACATAACACTGTGATCTATACAGTAGCATAAGAAGTCTAGAAGCAGAAATTAAAATGTTCAAAAACACGCAACCTGAGCCCCAAGACTCTACACAAACCCTACCTAATCGTAACAGGCCTCCAATTGCATTACATAACAATTTTGAGGTATTAATCGAGGATGAAAAGTGTGAAATGGAGAGTGATGAAGACTTTACTGTTGCTATAAACAAGAGGAGGAGAAACATGTTGAGAAAATCTAGACATAACACTATAAATAAGGCACAGAATACACAGAAGGCACAGAGTATACTCAACAGGGGAAAACTCTTTATACAGGAGCCGAAGAGAACCACGGACACCCCTTTCACCAACATTACAGTGATTGGAGACAGCCACGTCCGGAATCTGGCCATGTTAATAGGGAATAGAGTCACTGAAAGCACTTCAGTTAGCGGAGTATGTAAGCCAGGAGCGGGTGTGCTGAGTATGAAGCCTTCAGTGAAGCCCCCTCGAGGACACTGCTGGGTCTTGATGGCTGGAACGAACGACATTGACGCAGGGAGAGAGGACATCATTTGCGATCATCTGAAGGAGGTCCTGCTGTCGTGCCAGAAGTCATCCAGTGTCCTGATGGTACCACTTACAACAAGATAATGACCTTCCCACAAACAGTCACGTCCACCAAACTGTCAACCAAGTCAACAATTACATGGCGGATCTATGTCAACGACACGATAATGTGGAGCTAGTAGATATCAGAAGCATAGGCAGGCGACATTACACTTCCCATGGACTACACCTTCGGATCACTGGAAAGCGACTGCTTGCCGGGCTGATCACAAGAAGCCTAGCTGATTTCCGAAATATGCGTCCTCAGGAATCCCACGCTTTGAATACTCAGAAGGCTGCTAACTCTCAGCCAAGCTCTTATGCCGCAGCACTCTCCAAGTCAAACCCCACTATAGCAAATAGGGAAAATAACATAAATAATGTATCTGAGCCATCCTATAGTAATAATTTTTTAGGACAAATGAAATCAATAAATCAAGTAAAGTAGATTTTGTTTCAAAGGTATATAAAATTAAAAATATTAGTTTTTTATCGTTGAATGTTCAAGGTCTTAATGGAAAATCACTCGTACTGGAAAGTTTTTTAATTGGGCTGCCAAGTTTTTCATTCTTATGTATATCGGAGCACTGGCTTAAGGTGGAGGAGGTTTCTACCTCTGCACCTGAGGGTTTTTACTGCGCGTCTGCCTTTTGTAGAGAAATCCATTATAGAGGCGGTGCGTTAATTTTTGTAAACAATGAACTGCAAGCAAGAGTATTAGATGTGAGTGAATTTTGTATAGAATTTCATTTTGAGGCATCAGCCGTATTTATTGATCAATTATCGTTAATTGTGATATCTGTATATCACTCAACATCCGGCAATCCAGACATTTTCCTAAAAAAACTTGAATGTCTTTTAGACTTTCTCAGCCATTGGCATAACCACCGAATTGTCATAGGTGGGGATTTGAACATTCAATTCGATATTATTAAAAGTAGCAGAACAGTTAAATTATTCAAAAATGTACTTAAACAATTTAATTTAAATTTTCTTAATAATATGGCAACACGACAGGGTAACTGCTTAGATAATGTATTTGTAAATAGTGATATTCAAGTTCTGTCCTGTAATTTTATAAATTTTCCTTACTCAGACCATAACGCCATTATAGTTAAAATGAATGTAAAGTTAAAATTGAATTGTGTAAATGATAGGTCGTCTGAAGTAATTGATAATAGCTTCAAGTTAATATTACCTTTATCAGCAAGAAGAGACTTATTGAATAATTTATTATCGTATGACTGGGTTAGCATGTTAAAACATAGTAAAGCTAATATTATGTTTGAATATTTCTTTGAAATTTTATTGAATAATATAAATTATGTTAAAGTAGTAAAGAAGAGCAAACAAAATATTTCTTTTGAGAAAAATAAAGAATGGTATACATCACAGTTAGCAAGAATGAAAGAAAGGCTCTTGTTTTTAAGTAAGATAAATAAAACTAGTACAGATAAGACAGTTAAAAATGAATTTTATAATCTTAAGAATCAATATAGAAAGGAAATCAGGGATGCTAAGTGTGCGTATAATTCAACACTTATTGAACAGAGCACTAATAAAAGTAGAACTGCTTGGAAAATAATTAAAAACAACTCTTTCGAGGCAAACCACGAAAAGAAAATTGAAATCCCCCCCGATGAATTACATAGATATTTTATCGATTCGGTAAAGGAAACTAGGAACCTCGTAAATGTTCATGCGTTGTCTACTGGTTCTCAGGACCTGTTGAAAAATTTGAAAGTTTCAAACGTTACATTCAAGTGGAGAGAGATTAGCCATTCAGACGTATTTAATGCGGTTAAGCGACTCTCAAATTCTAATAGTTCTGATATCTACGACATGTCAAACAGTCTATTAAAAAGTTTAATAGGTAGCATTGTTGAACCTATATCTATTATTTTTAATGCATTTTTACGAGAAGGAATTTTCCCTGACTCATTAAAGATCTCAAGAATATGTCCTATTTTCAAAAAAGGCCCTCGCTCTCAACCAAAAAGTTATCGACCGGTTTCAATAATCCCTGTGATTGGTAAATTATTAGAGGCATTAGTTTATGACCAGTTAAGTAGCTTTTTTGAAATAAACAACTTTCTTACCTCTGACCAATATGGTTTCAGAAAGAAGAGATCCACAGTTGATGCAATGGATATTTTGGTTAGGGATGCTTTGTCAGCCTTCGAAAAGAAGGCATTCGCTCAGGCCACATTATGTGATTTGAGTCGAGCCTTTGAATGCGTAAGTCACGACAAATTACTATATAAGCTGAATTACTATGGTATATCTGGTATTCAGCTTCAGTTTTTTAAATCCTATCTTGAAAACCGCCGACAAAAGGTATTTCTGAATGAACTGTAGTCTGAAGAGGTTAAGGTGGAATGTGGGATGCCTCAGGGTTCAGTATTGGGACCACTTCTTTTTTTAATATGCATAAACGACTTACCCAATTCAGTAAAATCTAAATCATTGCTTTATGCTGACGATACTACTTTTGTAAACATTGGAAGTAGTCTCGATCAACTCATTGATCAGACTAAAAACACATTAAAATCAGCCTCCGATTGGTTCTTGGCAAACGGGTTTCATTTAAATGAAGAGAAAACTAAATCTATTATATTTAGCTTAAGAGCGATGGATAATGAGATCTGTACATCTAATAGAATTGAAACTGTCACTAGTGCTAAGTTTCTAGGAATTTATTTCGATAACCACTTAACATGGGGGCCTCACATAGATTACATATCCAAGAAGTTATCAAGCATCTTGTTTTTAATAAGACGCCTCACCTTATGTGTTAGCAGTAGCTACATCATATCGGCATACTACGCCTACTTCCAATCGATTATGAGGTACGGACTTATTCTTTGGGGTAATTGTAGCAGAGCTAATGAAATACTCATCCTTCAAAAAAAGACAATCCGAATCATGACAAAATCAAATAGTTTAGAACACTGTAAGCCTCTTTTCATAAGCACTGGAATTCAGACGGTTATTAATTTATACTTGTATGACATAATGCAATACATTCTAAATCATCCAGAGTTTTTACATTTCAATGAAACTTGTAAATATGAAATTCGTAACAACATCCGGGCTGTGATTGGCTTCCACAGACTGAATAAGAGCTTATCCAGTCACACTGTAATAAGCATTAAAATATATAATAAACTTGTAACTTTAATTCAAAAATATCAACCAAAAGCTTTCTTGAAAAAATTTTATTGCTGGCTACTTAGAAACCCATTTTATTCAATTGACGAATTTTTTAGTTTTAAATTAATTGAATTTTAAGTATTACATACGATTAGCTCATGCTTACCCCAGATAACAGAGGTAATTAATGAAAATGTACTGAGGCCCCTTCCCTTGGGTAACCTTAAGGGTAATCGAAATAAAAGATAAGCATTGAAAAAAGATATTTTGCTAACCCTATTTAATAGTTTAATATGTTATATATTTATGTTATGTTAGGTTAAATTATATTAAGAATGACTTGGCAATATATAGCTGCAATTATGACTTTGTCAATGCTGTAAAGTTTAATGGCAATAAAGGATTATTATTAGTATTATTATTATTATTATTATAACACTGTGATATATACCAAACTTTAAGAGTTGTTATTATGAAACTTAAATCCTCATTTTCTAAACTGTTTAGGTTTATTGTTATTTTATTTAAAGTTTACAAGGTGTTACAAATGCGTCGCATTGCCGTGCTTGGCAAAGCTTGTCGGCAAGGACCTCAATCTATCTGAATCTGACACTAACACTTAAAAAGTAGTATACAATATAACATATATGTGGTTTAGGTCAGGCACTTATTCAGTATCTTAGAGATAGGCAACTTTACAAACATGCGACTTACTTTACTTGGCAGCAAGCTTCATATATACTTTATTAAAATTTAACCATAATGTACCGGAAAAGAATTTATATAATACTATTTCCAGTTTAGGGAATTTTGATAAGGTAATCGAAAAAAGATTTTACTTAGAACAGTACCTTTTAATAAAATAACTGTTTCAATTTTTTAATGTGTCTAGCATTACACAACTATCGGATTGATTAAATGAAAGTTTTAGACACAATTATGAATATAGGCGTATAATTAATATGATCAAATAATATTATATTATAGTTTTTTTTTTTTTTTTTTTTTAAGCACCAAGCAAAAATCAAATGATACACACACTAGTCAGGTTTTGTACTTCACAATATCTTAACTTTAAATATAATAATGTTTTACCAATTGATAATATGGTTATTTTAAAATCTGTCTCATGCTTAATTGTGCCTACAGCATATACCATAATTTGTTACCACTCACTTGTATTTATTAAGTGTTTATTGTCTAGCAACATTTCGAAAATATTTTACAAAAGACAACTGAGAGGAGATTTATTTATAAAGAAAAATAATTATTTCAAGGAATATTTCCACTTAGAAGTGATATTTTTTCTGACTGGAGTGTGATAAAGGTAATGAACAATGAAGGTTCATTAAATAGATCGTTAAGAATACAGTTCTTTCTTCAAAGATTCAACAATTAATTACTTGATATTTCTGGCAATGTTTCAACAGGAAATAATTTAAGTATTATTTAATTACAAACATTGAGTTACTTATTTAATAATTTATATTCATAATTAATTATTTGTAAAACCCAAAGGTGATATAAAAATAAAGAAGGTATTAAACGAAAACAATTACGAATTAATCTTTCAGAACTAGCCATAAATTAAAAGAGTTACAAGAAAACACAAAATAAAAATTGGACTAAGATAATCACGAATAAATAAAATGAAATGTAATAAACACAATTAAGTGTGTTTATAAGTATTTAAACATAATTTTATACTATTTTCAAAGAATATGAAGCAAATTTTAAATATGGACCATTTGTAAAATCAGCCATGGACTAACAGGCACTATATGACATTTTACATGAAAAATGGTAATAAACAATTTGTAAATAATTACCTCCAATCATTAAACAACCAATCATATTGCAATAATTCGATAAAAACATTTTAAAAAGGCAAATCTGTGTGACAAACAAGGTAAAAAATAATTTATTGAAATACATTGTTATTTCTAGGACTACTTATATTTAATAAATGACCAGAAGAACGAAAGCGTGCCAAAAATTTTCAATTTATTTCAAATAACATTACAATTGTGGCTTCTTGGTAAATATGAAATTGATGATTTACTTCAAATACAACAGTAAATCTGCCTCTATTTTTATAAATATTTTTAATTTGTTCTATAAGTTAGATTAGGGTTTTAATTTAAAACTTTATCTTTATCATTTGTTTTTTTTTTTTTTCTAATCTTAAAGTCAGTTTAGTTCCTCTTAACCTCTTTGTTAGTAGGCCCCTAATGTAAAGACACTTTAGTTGGCCGCTAAGTTTTACTAGTTAATTATATAGTGTCTAGTGTAAGTTTTTATGTTTACTATTTTGTGCTTGTCATCTCTACTTAACACGATTCCAAGTTTGAGAATTGTTATTTTTGTAATTAATTTTATTTTGTAATAAATATTTACTTAACCTTAATCTTAAAATGTATTTATCTCTTCGTTTTCTTTACAGTCTTTCGTAAATACTAAATAATTTGTTTTATTATTGTGTTTCTACTGGCATTGTATGTTTAAATCTGTTTCATAGTAGATATGCAATAGTTTTTTTATATTGTATCTTTTTTTAGCAATAGTGTTTCTTTTTTAAGGCCAGTTGCGAACTCGCACATGATTGTTGGTATTTAATTCTTCTATTAGGCATCAGTAGGCCTAACAAAATATACATATGTCGATGTGTACGCATATTAATTAAGAAATAAATATGTATATTTATTACTAATCTTATTATATATGTAATTTTGATATATAATTTTACATTTTTTAAATATTGATATAATATATTCCATGCAATATAAAGTAATTGTTACGCTGAAATAATAATTAATTGTTTGATTACCAAGGTGAAATAATAATTTCAATATTATCAATAATGTTTCAGACTGTCGGAAACCGTAGTGGTAAACACTATCTTATCAATAATATTTCAGACTGTCAGAAACCGTAGTGGTAAACAATATCTCATCAATAATGTTTCAGACTGTCTGAAACCGTAGTGGTAAACACTATCTTGGTAATAATGTTTCAGACTGTCAGAAACCGTAGTGGTAAACAATATCTCATCAATAATGTTTCAGACTGTCTGAAACCGTAGTGGTAAACAATATCTCATCAATAATGTTTCAGACTGTCTGAAACCGTAGTGGTAAACACTATCTTGGTAATAATGTTTCAGACTGTCAGAAACCGTAGTGGTAAACAATATCTCATCAATAATGTTTCAGACTGTCTGAAACCGTAGTGGTAAACACTATCTTGGTAATAATGTTTCAGACTGTCAGAAACCGTAGTGGTAAACAATATCTCATCAATAATGTTTCAGACTGTCAGAAACCATAGTGGTAAACACTATCTCATCAATAATGTTTCAGACTGTCAGAAACCGTAGTGGTAAACACTATCTTGGTAATAATGTTTCAGACTGTCAGAAACCGTAGTGGTAAACACTATCTTGGTAATAATGTTTCAGACTGTCAGAAACCGTAGTGGTAAACACTATCTCATCAATAATGTTTCAGACTGTCAGAAACCGTAGTGGTAAACACTATCTTGGTAATAATGTTTCAGACTGTCAGAAACCGTAGTGGTAAACACTATCTTGGTAATAATGTTTCAGACTGTCAGAAACCGTAGTGGTAAACACTATCTCATCAATAATGTTTCAGACTGTCAGAAACCATAGTGGTAAACACTATCTTGGTAATAATGTTTCAGACTGTCAGAAACCGTAGTGGTAAACACTATCTCATCAATAATGTTTCAGACTGTCAGAAACCATAGTGGTAAACACTATCTCATCAATAATGTTTCAGACTGTCAGAAACCGTAGTGGTGAACACTATCTGATCAATAACGTTTCAGACTGTCAGAAACCGTAGTGGTAAACACTATCTTGGTAATAATGTTTCAGACTGTCAGAAACCGTAGTGGTAAACACTATCTCATCAATAACGTTTCAGACTGTCAGAAACCGTAGTGGTAAACACTATCTTGGTAATAATGTTTCAGACTGTCAGAAACCGTAGTGGTAAACACTATCTGATCAATAACGTTTCAGACTGTCAGAAACCGTAGTGGTAAACACTATCTTGGTAATAATGTTTCAGACTGTCAGAAACCGTAGTGGTAAACACTATCTCATCAATAATGTTTCAGACTGTCAGAAACCGTAGTGGTAAACACTATCTCATCAATAATGTTTCAGACTGTCAGAAAATGTAGTGGTAAACACTATCTTAGTAATAATGTTTCAGACTGTCAGAAACCGTAGTGGTAAACACTATCTTGGTAATAATGTTTCAGACTGTCAGAAACCGTAGTGGTAAACACTATCTGATCAATAACGTTTCAGACTGTCAGAAACCGTAGTGGTAAACACTATCTTGGTAATAATGTTTCAGACTGTCAGAAACCGTAGTGGTAAACACTATCTCATCAATAATGTTTCAGACTGTCAGAAACCGTAGTGGTAAACACTATCTCATCAATAATGTTTCAGACTGTCTGAAACCGTAGTGGTAAACACTATCTTGGTAATAATGTTTCAGACTGTCAGAAACCGCATTGGTAAACTTTATCTTATCAGTAATGTTTCAGACTGTCAGAAACCGTAGTGGTAAACACTATCTTATCAATAATGTTTCAGACTGTCAGGAACCGTGGTGGTAAACACTATCGTATCAATAATGTTTCAGACTGTCAGAAAATGTAGTGGTAAACACTATCTTAGTAATAATGTTTCAGACTTTCAGAAACCGTAGTGGTAAACACTATCTTGGTAATAATGTTTCAGACTGTCAGAAACCGTAGTGGTAAACACTATCTCATCAATAATGTTTCAGACTGTCAGAAACCTAAGTGGTAAACACTATCTTATCAATAACGTTTCAGACTGTCAGAAACCGTAGTGGTAAACACTATCTTGGTAATAATGTTTCAGACTGTCAGAAACCGTAGTGGTAAACACTATCTCAGCAATAATGTTTCAGACTGTCAGAAACCGTAGTGGTAAACACTATCTTATCAATAATTTTTCAGACTGTCAGAAACCGTAGTGGTGAACACTATCTTATCAATAATTTTTCAGACTGTCAGAAACCGTAGTGGTAAACACTATCTTATCAATAATGTTTCAGACTGTCAGAAACCGTAGTGGTAAATACTATCTCATCAAAAATGTTTCAGATTGTCAGAAACCGTAGTGGTAAACACTATCTTATCAATAATTGTTCAGACTGTCAGAAACCGTAGTGGTAAATACTATCTCATCAATAATGTTTCAGACTGTCAGAAACTGTAGTGGTAAACACTATCTCATCAAATAATGTCCCTAATTAATATAAGTTAATAGTGGCCAGTAATATTTATCAGGTTTATGAGCTTGTTTAGGTTTACGATGCTTTATTGTATAAGTTTTAATCTGAATCAGAAATGTATTTTAAAATGATGTACAAATTTATATTTACACACAAATCCCAATTTGAAATGAAATGAAAATTCGTTTCCTAAATGAAATGATAGCTCAGATATGCAATAAATAATAATTATTCTACACATTTAAAGGATACAATAATTTAAGACAAACGTAACCTAGAAGATGACTTTTTTCAATTAAAAACCATTTTAATTCATAAATACATTTTTAATGGTTCGTTCGTCATTAATTTTTATAACTAACATAAATGTTCTTATTTGTATGATATTTTATCAACATTGAGGCTGTATGAAAAAGTGTAAAATACTCCAAATGAAAAAAAAAAGAAAACATTACCTTAAAGAACGGTTTGGGTTGAGTTGGTTTTAGATTACTACCTGTAGGGACTGTTATTTCAGTCGTCTGATTGAGTTCAGTTCAGGGGGTTGTTGATAAAAGAGGGCTAAGCTCATCGGGTACTCCAGAAAAGATCAAAGTGTCTCGATACATTACTAGATACCTGTGTCCTTTATGTTACTATATATAAAGGTCCACTGTCTAAAACTACTACATGTAGTTTATTAATTGATAGTTTTTTTTAATAACAAAATACATTTAAAGTGGCACGTATTCGTAAAAGTTATTTTACATATATGCATTTCATAATAAAACTCTTAATATTAGTACTTTTTTAACTCTTTAATGCCTAAAATATTTTTGGACTACAGTTTAGGTACTGAGACCCCTCCCCCCCACCAAAGCTGGAAAGCGTGCCAACTGGGGGATGGCTCAAAACAAGTCAAGCGATGGGATTACGGGTGGCAGTTGGAGGGTCAAAATAACACTCGGCAGCTGAGCAAAACTAATTTATTACCAGCAAACAAACAAATAATCAAAAACTGACAGGCAGAAGGCCACAATATTAATTCGCAGTTAAATAACTACAAGAAACACTAACATTAACAAGATAATACAAAAGCTACAGAAACAACAAACTCTACAAATACCAAAATTAACAACTACATGGCCTATCTGCAGTTTAGCCTGAGACACCCAAAACGTAAGAAATTTATTAACAGTTTAAAATTTAGGAACAAATTTAGATAACCCCAAATAACCCCGGCAATTTAGCCCCACATCCCATGATTCCACCGAGGCCAAGGAGTAAGCCGGAATCCCTAGGCAGCTCCGAATTAGAAGTTAAGCAAAAGTACAATAATCCCCTTTTGGTGAAAGTATGAAAACTAAACAATTTAAAAAAAATATAACCCGGTACCGTTCTAGTAAAAAGTCCCTTCCAAAACACCCCTAATACACTTAACAAAAAAAAAATAAATAACAATCACTAGGCCTAAACATGAAATAAATAACAACATGATTTAACAATAGGGACCTAACAAAAATAAAACTCTACAAAAATATAACAACAGAATAAACTAATTAAAATAAATAACAAGAAATATAAATATAAATAAATATTAACATCAAAAAGTTCTTTTTGTATTTCAAGTTTTCTTTTCCCTTAATAAAAAAAAATACACATATAGGTCCCCATGGCTGTGTTGCATAAAACACTTTGCTCTAGTTTTAGGCCTAGGCCACATAAAGTTCCACAAACATATTTTTTTCTACTTTTTTTTCTATATTTCACTTTTTTTTTTTTAATGCCATCAAAACCCCCCAGCTCAGCCGCCGGGAAACAAAATGGAACGCACTGACCTGAGGACTGAAGAAAATTGCCCCGAGAAGTAGAGAGGGCAGTGAGGGGCAGAGCTCGCTCAATCACATGGTCCCCAGGCCAGGCTCGCAGTGGTAGAATGGTTGACCATCCCCGGACGGCAGGCTGAGGGTAGAAACGTCCTACTCAAGGACCCTGGAGTTTTAGGAGTCTCTAGCCCTGCATGTCTAGAAGCCTCTAGGCGTAGAAAACCAAAATGATGGCCAACCTGACAGACAAAGGCTGGAACACGGAACGACCGAGTCCGAGCCAACGGCCAACAAAGTAAGCGAAACGCCGGGCACGGCGAAACTCAGGCAGCCTGGCAGACCACGACGAAAAAAAACGAAATGTACCGGTCAAACGACCCGGTACAGTACATACCTGACTTACAGTGGATATATTTGAATATGTAAGTCAGTTTCGTTGTATCGATCTCTGAAAAAATCTAATAAACTGTTATTTGTGTGACTTCATTGTGATAAAAACTGGACACACATATGCTGACAAGACTATCCACTTGCAAACGATGGGTCCACAACTAAATGGCCGTTATTAAATAAGAATATATGATTATTCATCAAAGGAATGCTAGTTTTTTTTTTTTTATGTAAAGAGAGAAATAGAAATATAGAAAGGAGTTTTATGGCAACGGAAAACGCCCGAGTGGTAGTTACCACTAATGTAAATCTTTTGAAATTAAAGAGAAAACAATTATAATTTTTTAATAAGTTTAGAGATGAACGAGGGGAGGGACTGACAGTGGGTTGGCTCTGCCATCCGCTCAAAAGTCTTGAAAACTAACTCCGTAAACACTAATCGACACTCCAAGTTTTTACGGCTTGACAACCTTTCAGTGAACTATTGGTAGCGACATATTTCTTTTTTTGTGGTTACTATTATGTAGAAATTAGTTTTGCTATGTCTTCCAGCATATTATTATATAATACATAATATTACTAAAGTTATTCAAATGCAATACAAGCAAATTAGGGTCGGTTTGGCAGATACATCTTTTCTTGAGTTTTTTTTTTTTTTTTTTTTTTTTACTTATCCCTTTTCGAACATGATACATATCTTATTAAATTTTAAGCTAAAATCACTGATTTGGCTCGTAATACTAAATTTGATTTTAATTCTGACCTTGTTTCATTTATTTTATTTTTATTTTTACTTTCTCCCGCATGCGTTAGCATTGAGAAAGTATTGTGATCGTAAAAAAGATTTTTACAAGTTGGTTTAAAATTTAATTTTAGGGACCCCTGAACCCAAGAAAGTGTTTTTTCGAAAACAAATGTTGGTGTCTGTCCGTATGTGTGTCTGTCTGTGTGTATGTGCGGTTCGCTGGAGACCAAACACTTCGATATATTTTTATGAAATGTGGTATTTAGGTGTATTTCCTAACCATTCAAACCAATATCTCCAAACTGTTTTTTTATCTTAAATTTTTATTTTACTGGCAAAAACATACAAAAATATTATTTTCTTAAAAATAGTGTCAAGAGATGGGGATAACAAAAAGAATATATTCATAATTATTTTATTATTAGCCTTTAGCATTTTGTACAATGTATATCAATTTGATGTTAGATTTAGTAGTTTAACTTAGGTGGAGGTCAGATTGGGAAAAGTATGGTGAAGGTCAGAACTCGGGTCATGGTGCTGGTAGCATTGAGGAGTGGAATATATACGAGGTTGGCGGATGGAGTCGGGAGAGAGTCGAGGGGACGTTGGTCTCTCGAGTGTAAAGGGAAGGTCCTGGGTTTATGTAGGGTCCTAGTCAGGACTTAGGGATTTTTCTTGTTGAGTCGTAATAAAGGGGAGTTATTTTTAGCCAGTTTGAGTTCGAGACGACCTAACACAAGTAAGTAATAATAATATTAGAATTATAAATTTTTACAGGTCCATTGCCAGCAGCACCATTTTCCCAAGTTCATTTGTATTTATGTATATTTCAGTTAGAGTTGGAGAACCTAATTGTGTAACTATTTAGTATTTTATTGTTGTAAGACTTGTGTTGATTACTTGTTTATATTAAGACATCCTCTTATGTTATTATTATTGTGTTTGATTCTTATTGAAGTTATTATTAATTAAATCAATCTATAAGATTTAGCAGCCAAGCGAGTATTGTTATTTACGCCCAAGTCAACGATCCCGGACGTGCGCAAATTACCCCATTTTTTTGTAGGTTCTAGAAAAGGGGGGTTTGTGACAGGTGGTGGAGACGCCGGTTCAATTCAAGAAGATAGGAGACAGGTGGTAGATGCGCCGACGTTTAATACTCTGAGTTAAAATTATTATATTTCTTTTACAGGAGTAGTGCATTTATATTTTTGTTTTACTTGTTTTTTATAAAAAGTGGGAAACATTTTATAAATTAATAGTGTTTTTTATAAGTTTGTTTTGCCAAATTTAATAAAGCATTAAAAAGAGAGTTTTAAGTTATTAAAGTGTTATTTATGTGCTTGATTTAAGTTTTATTCTTTGAGATACTTTGACATTATAATTTGATAAAATGTTTCTTGATTGATTTTGAGTTAGTTAATTATAAGAGTATATTTCTTTTAAAGTTGTAGATATTTGATTCTTTAAAACGCTTCTTTTTAACGAAGCAGATTGTCCGTTCAGTTTAGTAGGTCAGGTATTTAGCTGACGAACTAGTTAGCAAGGCTCGATTTCAACGGACATTGACACATTTGTTTTGCACATTCTTTTCCTTGTTTAACAAATTATGGGTTATTTTGAGTTATGAGTTTAGACAAACTTTCCTTAACTGATATTTGGGGTTTAACTAGTAATCAGGCTATAAAAAGTTTAGACGATTTACAAATAAAAATTCATTCAGGGGCTTCTTTAACCGAGCTTAGAGCTTTAATTGCTAGACATAAAAAACAAATCCTGGAAGCTAAACCCGTTGATAAAGATCAGGAAGAACAGTCGGGTGAAAACGAAAACTCCCAAGAAAGAGCTTACGAAAATCAAGAAGAGGCGGACGGGCTCGTGAATAGTTACACAAACCAAGAGGCTTTAGACGGCCGTACAAGTATCCAAAGTAATATTTACGAAGATATAGATTCACAAATAGACGATTTTAGTTCACGGCAATCGACACCCTCTCCAGACTTACTAAATACAGAAATAAACATGGCTACGGAAAAACTTCCATTTTTTCACCCTGGGACATTTTCGGGTTCAATGGCGGAGTCTATTGACAGTTTTCTAACACGAATGGATAGGGCTGCCTTAGTAAATAATTGGTCAGAAGATAAGAAAAAAACCTATTTACCAATGTATTTAACAGATACAGCTTTAACTGTTTTTGATAACCTAGAAAGAAAAAACCCTCGTATGACTTGGGACGAAATAAAAATCGAACTTTGCAAAACTTTTTCACCTGTTGAGTCACATGAACTTTTATTAGCAAAATTAAACAGTAGGGTGCAGCTACCCACAGAAAGCGTAGTACAATATATGGCCGATGTTGAAAGACTTTGTGCATTAACAGACAGGAATATGGATGAGAGCAAAATTTGTAATCACATTTTAAAGGGACTAAATCCAGGAACGCTTCAATTAGTGGCGTTAATGGATAACTCAACCTTAAGTAAATTAAGGAAAAATATATCAAAATACGAAATGTCGTCTTACATGATGAAACAAAGGTTAGGGCTGGAAAACACAAGCGTCGGCACAGGGATAGTAAACAAGGAAGAGGACATAAACCACAGGATGGACAGCGTCGAAAACGCAATGAGACGACTACAGATCAGCATGGTGAGGGACAGTCAAAACAACAAATCAGGAGGGGAAAACTACTACAACTACAGGGGGAACCGACAGGACCAGAGGGGATGGCAAAACAATTACAGACAAAAGGACTACAGCGGGCCAAGTTTCAACCACGAGTTTGAGCGAGACGACTACAGACATCGACATCAAGAATACAGACGGGGGTGGCAGAATCAAGATTACACGAGAGGTAGAGAAAACAACTACAGGACCAGAGGTGGATACGACTACAGGGCAGAACGAGCAGGAGGTCAACATCAAGGGAGGACATGGAGAAATGAAGATAGAAGACAGAACGAGGTTACTTCCAACTACAACAGAAATAGGGGTAGAAGTCCAGTACCACCAAACTATCCACGGAACAGGGATGATTCGAGGAAAAACAATGAGGAAGGATGTTTTAGATGTGGATCAATGGAACACTACGCTAGGGGTTGCAAAGCTAGATTTCAAAAAAACTAGACATGCCGGAGGGCAATCTACCCTCTGAAGGCGGAAAAGAAATTCGGAAACATCTTTACAAACATGGTTCAATACCAAGGCTGAGTGATGCGAGGCCACAGGAGGAGTCAAGGTCGGGAATACGAGGTCAAGTCAGCGAGAAATCTACAACTGCTGACGCTCCCATAATGTCAACAATGAACAATGCTGACCTCGCTTTGAATGTAGAGGCAACTGTGAACGATAAACAGTTGTATGTGATAATAGATTCAGGAAGTAACGTGAGTTTGATAGATGATTCCCTTATCAACTCAAAAACAATAATAAGAAAATCGAATACAATTTTGACTTCAGCGAACGGGACACCTTTAGAATTGTTGGGCATCACACAAATAAATTTATTAATAGATGGAATTGTATTTCAGCAAACGGTACATGTGGTAAGAAACCTAAATTGCAAGGCATTATTAGGCAATGATTTTTTACTTGATAAAAAGGTAATAATAAACTATGAACATAAAACTTTAAGATTAAAAATGGGAGAAAATTTTCACACTATGAATATGGGACACAAGTGGGTTACTAAAGTATCAAAAAACGGATTTTTTTCCAATAAGCTCGTTTTTACCACACAAGACGTTCAGTTAAAACCACTTCAAAGAACTTCAGTACCAATTAATATTCAAGGAGAAAACTTTAATCTCAATTCGTCGGAATTTTTGGCTCACTGCAACATGATAGAAAAAAGGAACTTATTTTGTTGTAAGGCAAGCGATGGGAATTTGTCAAAAGTGGAAATAACAAATTTATCTAGGACAACGACAACATTGTTAAACAACACGTGTGTGGGAGAGTTGCGATATTTTACCAATTATTCTGTCGACTTGATACAGGACAACACTAGTTTTGGCAACATAAATACAGACCAACCTTTACAGGATTTAGCAGGAAACAAAATTGATTTAAATCCAAATTTGTCACCAGAAAAATATAAAAAAGCAAAGGAACTAATATTAAAATATCGCCATGTATTTGCTAAAAATGATGATGATATCGCAATTGCTAATGTTACGCCATGTACCTTTGAAATGAAGACGGAAAAACCAATTCATTGTGCGCCATATCGTTTATCTCAAGCTGAAAAAGTGGAATTAGATCGCCAGATCGATCAATTGGAAAAAGCAGGGATTATAAAAAAAGCTAGGACAGATTTCGCTTCACCAGCATTTTTAGTAAAAAAACCAAACAATAAAATGAGATTAGTTGTCAACTATACTGAACTTAACAAAAACATAGTTCAGGATCGCTTTCCTCTTCCTAGAATTGATACTATTTTAGACACTATGGAAGGGTCACACTATTTTTCAAATTTGGACATAAACCAAGCATTTTTTACCTTACCCTTAGATCCAAAATGTCAGAAATACACTGGATTTGTTACACATAAGGGATTATATGTCTTTCAAACGTGTCCTATGGGAATAAGTATTGCGAGTCAATGCTTTACAAGGGCAATGACTGGTTTATTTTCAGACTTGTTGTACAGTCAGGGAATTGTAATATATGTGGATGACGTATCAGTTGCCAGCCCAGATTTTGACACGGGCCTAGAAAGGCTAGAAAAAGTTTTTCAAAGATTACAAGAGGGAAACTTGAAAATAAAAACAAGCAAATGTCATTTTTTATATGAAGAAACAAAAATGTTTGGTTTTAAAATAAATAAACATGGAATTCAACCTTTGGAGGAGAGGACTGAAGCAATCAAATGTCTTTCTGCACCTAAGACTTTAAAAGAGGTTCGATCTTTTTTGGGGGCCACCTCTTACTATAGAAAATTTATAAAAAACTACAGCACTATTGCCAGCCCACTTACAGACCTTACAAAAAAGGATAATACGAAATTTAAATGGGAAATAAAGCACCAAGAGGCCTTTGACACTTTAAAGAACGCACTTATTAACCCACCAGTTTTGTGTTTTTTCTTCGACAGAAAGGATACTGTGTTAAGGACGGACGCTAGTTATAAAGGTATAGCAGGTGAACTTTTACAAATTCAAGAAGATGGAACTTTGAAACCTGTTGCTTATGTAAGCAGAAAACTGTCCAAAGCTCACGCTAACTGGTCAGCTAGCGAGATCGAATTATATGCAATTGTTTATTGTTGTTTCCATTTCAGAAGTTTGTTATATGGGAAATACTTTGAAATACAAAGTGACCATAGCAGTTTAACCTATTATACACAGTTTAAAAATCTAACCTCAAGATTAATAGGTTAGCTTTAAAATTATTGGAGTTTGATTTCAAGATAGTACACAAGACAGGAGCCAGTTTGAGGGTGGCCGATCTTTTGAGTAGATTTCCCACTGATAAGGAAATCGATCAGGAAATTGCTTCAGAAGAAGTCCTAATAAATGTAATAAAAACGATAAACTTAGAAAAATTACAACTGGAAGACCCAGCTTTGTTTAAAATTAGAATGGCATTGACTAATCCGGAAAATGCAGACAAACGATTAATGAGGACATCTAGGTTGTTTGTTTTGAAAGATGGCATTCTGTATCGAAAAATGTTTACTCCATGGCAATCCAAGGAAGTAATCGTGTTGCCAAAAGTGCTGATTAAAGATGTTTTGCAAGCTTACCATAATGCACTAACAAGTGGGGCACATTCCGGCATATCAAGAACATATGCAAAAATCCAGAGTAAGTACTATTGGGAGAATATGTCAACAGACGTTAGGAATTATGTCAAGTCATGTTTGGCGTGCCAGATAAACAAATCAGACAAACAGAAACCAGCGGGATTGCTCAAGCCTATCATTCCGACGTGTCAGCCTTTTACCGACATAACGATTGATTATGTTTCTCCCCTCACAAGAAGCAATAAGAAACAATACATCTTGGTTTGCGTAGATGCAACTACTCGTTACGCTGTTTGTCAAACTAGCGAAAATACTGATGCCAAAACCACTGCAAAATTTATTTTACATAAAATAATTCCTAGGTTTGGAGTACCATGTAGAATACACTCTGACAGAGGCACGCATTTTGTTTCTGAAATGTTGAAACAACTTTATGAAGGATTGGGAATAGAAATGAAAATTTCCACGAGTTTTCACCCTCAGTCAAATGGTGTGTGTGAACGTTTTCATAGTACGTTAATGACAATGCTTAAAGGCTACGTAAATGAACGACATTCAGATTGGTCAAAATTTGTTGACTTTGTAACTTTTGCATATAACACAGCCACTCAAACAAGTTTGCTTCACTCACCATTCTACTTATTACATGGATTCGAAGCCACACAACCCATAGATTTAGCCATATTACCGAAGATTCCGGACTACGATGTGTTGTCATCATTAGAGCTGCTTCATAAAGTAAGAGCCGAAATACCTGAAATAATTAAGAACGCCCAAGAGAAACAGAAAACACGCTATGATTTGGGGAGGCGTGAAGTTATATATAAAGTAGGGGACCAAGTATTGATACGAGTTCCTTTTAAGTCAACAAAAGGATCAAGAAAGTTGGCGCCTCTTTATAAGGGTCCTTTCAGGATCACTAAAGTAATATCACCTTTGAACTATGAATTGGAACTGCTAAGGTATGGAAGATGGCAGAAAGATGTCGTTCACGTTAGCAGATTAAAGGCTTTTTATAAAAAGGAGGCCGAATCAGAAAGTGAGGTTGCAGTCCCTGAATGAATATAATAAAAAACCTTTCAAATATTTAAAATGGGGCTTGTGTTTATGTCAATAAAAATCGAGTTTTGTTAATTGTATTGATTTAAAGAGATTTTTATGAATTTTCAGTTTTATTATCATGTTGTACTTTAAGTTTGTTATGCACTGATCTAAACTTACTCGTTTTTTTTAGACAATAAGGTGTGTTTACAGATTAAAATGGAGTCTATTACAAGGAGTTTACAACATGTTTAAATCATATTTTGTTTTATATCTCAATTTGTTTATGATTTTGTATTTTGTTATGTTTTTAAGAAGTATGCTTTGATTTTGGTTTGTATATATAATTATGATATGGTTATTTATAATGATGATTAATTATCTTTCAATAAGTATGTTTACAGAAATTAACGACTGCCAAGAGCGGACAAGGTTGCGCGTGCCATTGGTTGCTGTTTACAAACAAACTAACTATTTGGGCCAACTTGTATAGTCAATATGTGGAATGTTTTGTAAACTTGTTTATGCTAACGCACCTATATTTGTTAAATACGAGGGTGTTTGTAAAACTGGTTTGAAAATTTAAATCTTATTTGTTGGAAAGGGTTTTGTTGTAACAACAGATTTTTTAAATATTTATTGTAATTATTTATATAAATTGATTAATTGTGGTTATTGTTAAAAGAGTTGTATAGAATTTATAGTTTATACCTTTGATGTTATTTGACCAAGAATATATTATTTTATTATTTAAACTGTTATAATTGTTTATATAAATTGATTAATTGTGGTTATTGTTAAAAGAGTTGTATAGAATTTATAGTTTATACCTTTGATGTTATTTGACCAAGAATATATTATTTTATTATTTAAACTGTTATAATTGTTTGTATAAAATGATTAATTGTGGTTATTGTTAAAAGAGTTGTATAGAATTTATATTTTATACCTTTGATGTTATTTAACCAAGATTATATTATTGTCTTATTTAAACTGTTATAAATTATTTTTAAGATTATTCAGAGGTTTATGGTAAATGATAAATAACGAAATAATAAAAATAAATAAAATGATAGTAATAGAAACAATGTTTTTAGCGGTTACCATGATTTTGGGAACAGTAAAAGGTCATGTGAAGGTTTTTCCAGGTGGACATTTTAAACAATTATATCCATTATCCTTATATGAAAGTTCGGTACCCTTAACCTATATAATACCACATGATTTCCTTGCCTATACTACAGCATCACATTTTTCACTTCCTACGTCTCCTTTCAACAACCCATACTTGGCAAGAATGACTGGAATAGCAGTGGAGTTGGACAGACAGATTGAAGGTTTGCAGACCAGGATGGGCCCGAAGATGAACGCTACTTTAAGAACAAGAGGACAAAGAGCTATAGAATCTATAGGGGATTTCCTCCACTGGGGATTTGGAACAGCTACAGATGGTGAATTGCACAGTCTGACCAACAACGAGGAAGCCGTAAATAAACACCTCAACGCTCTTCAAGACGTTGTGAAAGGCGACCATGTGGACCTTGTACACTCCATGGACAGTATGAAGGGGTTCTCGACGAACGTCACTAAAGTATTGGCTAAAGTTAATGCGGCTCTGAGGATGATGGAAACCAACGTGAAGAACAACGTACCAGAAGAAGAGGTATTTAGGAGTTTAACTTAGGTGGAGGTCAGATTGGGAAAAGTATGGTGAAGGTCAGAACTCGGGTCATGGTGCTGGTGGCATTGAGGAGTGGAATATATACGAGGTTGGCGGATGGAGTCGGGAGAGAGTCGAGGGGACGTTGGTCTCTCGAGTGTAAAGGGAAGGTCCTGGGTTTATGTAGGGTCCTAGTCAGGACTTAGGGATTTTTCTTGTTGAGTCGTAATAAAGGGGAGTTATTTTTAGCCAGTTTGAGTTCGAGACGACCTAACACAAGTAAGTAATAATAATATTAGAATTATAAATTTTTACAGGTCCATTGCCAGCAGCACCATTTTCCCAAGTTCATTTGTATTTATGTATATTTCAGTTAGAGTTGGAGAACCTAATTGTGTAACTATTTAGTATTTTATTGTTGTAAGACTTGTGTTGATTACTTGTTTATATTAAGACATCCTCTTATGTTATTATTATTGTGTTTGATTCTTATTGAAGTTATTATTAATTAAATCAATCTATAAGATTTAGCAGCCAAGCGAGTATTGTTATTTACGCCCAAGTCAACGATCCCGGACGTGCGCAAATTACCCCATTTTTTTGTAGGTTCTAGAAAAGGGGGGTTTGTGACAATAGCTAAAAGGATTTTGAATTATTTTCAGGTAATATGTAAATTACAATAAAATATTTTAGTGAAAACCGCTAGCTTGACTTGTTTTTGAGTTATCGCATAAAAACATATTGGAGAATCAAACTGGTAATTTTAAAAGATTTTATTTTTAAGTGTTTAATTTTGTGGAAAGTTTGTGCCAATTCTTTGGAATCATTTATTTTATAATGTCTTAATTATGAGAAATTCCTTACTGTGTTACAAAATTAAGTCATCTTTTTGTGTTGTTTAAATAAATGTATTGTACTTGTTGTGAAAACTTTCACAAGTAGTTACTGTCCATGAGATTGTTTGGAAAGTCCCCTGTTGTTGTTTGTCCAACCACACTTCAAACAGCCGGGGGAAGTCAGTACTATTGGACTTTGGGGGGGTTCACCGACTCCGATGTAGTTTTAGTTTGTAACTGATACTACACTACATCGCCTCTAGCCAGATATTCTCAGCTCGTTTGGGAATATTATTCAAGTTATCAAGTAGCGTTGTTGGTACTTGTTTTGTGATAGGTATTTTTGAGCATTTTCAAGATATTTTCCTATGATGTTTACTGGTAATTAAAAACAGATAAAATTAGAGAAATAAACAAAAACATATTAATGCAATAAATTAGCTACAAGCTACAGAACAAGAAATCTGTCTAGTCCAAGGAGCGGCCGCAGCTAAGAGGCTAAGGCGATGGCTTGTCACGCAATCGGTCTGGGTTTGATTCCCGGTTAGACCAGTAACAGTTTTTGCCTTGCCGCTCCCGTAGTTCGTAAGTCACGTAAAGCCGTTTTTCCCCCAGGTTAAGTGTTAGCTCTGTCTTTTTAGCCCTAAAATCACCTGACATAATAAGAAGAACTTTAACTTTTAGTTTTAGATCAATATCTTTTCATAATTGAAAATATTGAACACATTTTTTATACAAGAGATTCTGTCATCTTATGGCTTGATGGATGATTATTCGACTGTTACGAATTTATCCTCGTCTCTTGCAGTGACGCGTTCTTATTGAGTTAACATTATTTAAATTTTCAGAAGGCGTTCGACAATCTCCTCACCATGTAGTTTTAAAGAAGTTCCCTTCCTTTTTATACTCCCTGACCGTATTCATTAGAAAAAATATAACCTCTTTGATAGGGGATTTAAAGTGCGATTCGGTAGTATGTATTCAGAGAACTTTCTTGCCAGTTCTGGAGTACCACAAGGGTCTAACGTGGGTTCTTTGCTTTCCTTGTTATTTAATTAACGACATTACATCTTTCCTGAACTGTGAAGTTCGGCTCTGTGCCGACGTTATTAAAATATATATGCATATTTATTATATAAAATACCCTCTGGGTCTTCAATATTGGGTCTCAAGATTCTTGAGGCGATCTAAATACAACTACATACCACTCAATCTTAGTAAAACAGTGTTGGTTTCGTTCTCGCGTAAAACTAATCTTCTTTTATCACATTAGAGGCTGTAGGTTTTCTTCAGTTGGTTTCAAATAATAATGTTATTTAAAGGAAACTGCATAGTTCACTTAAAGTGTCCCTGTTATAAACTATAATATTAAATCATTAACATTTATTTCTTTATTTTTATCTACAACATTCCCTTTACAAGAGTATGCCCTGTTTATGAGGAATAGATACAGTTATATATTTTTTTAAATTAGTCAGTAAGGCGACAAGAATAGCAACTGCAATTTTATTGCTAGATCCTCTTCATACAAGTATAGCATTCACTAAATTGTTACTATAGGTGTTGGTATTTCTAGAGAAGTCTGGGGGGGTCCATGGTGGGTGATAGTCAGTGTCCGGATGTTTATTAGTGAAGATAACTGAATATCAGACTTTTAAATAAGCTTAAAATCAGACCAATACTACGTGGTTCAGATTCCATGTAAAGCTATAGGTCCCTTAGTTTCCCTGGCTAGTTGGCTATTAAAAAATGGAGTTTTCTGAGCATAAGTCGAACTTAATTAATAATCTCAATTCACAGTTGATCCATACTCATCCTATGATTACAATATCATTAATTTTTCCTTAAAATACTCAAAAATGTTATGTTGGTGTCTTACATCTGAGGATAATAAAACATATACTGTAAGTGTAAAGCTTTCAGCATTTGTGTGTTTTTATCCCTCAAACAAGACAGTCGAGAATATCTTTAGGGGTGAAATATCAGGTGGCCACCGTTTATTTGGATAGCTCTGTTTACAGTAAACACTCCAATGTATGTAGTGTGTGACAATATGGCGTTTTCAATTACACTGCCAGGTCAGTAAACATGCATACTGAACTTTTAACTACAAAAAACCCTTGAGCAATACAAAAATCACTAAAACTTGAAAACATATTAAACGTGCTTTTATATTAGAAAACGTTTAATAATAGTTGTTTAAATTATTACAATAATTTAAACCATTTTATGAAGAAAAGTTATAGTTTTTTTGTCTCATTGCTCAATTAAACGTATTAATATTATCGTATAACGTGTTTGATTTAAAGTAAGAGATGAAAAGATTATTATCTTTTAAACTTCAGATAGTGATTTTAGACAAGTATTCTGTTGCAGTATTTGTTCCAGGATGCGATTTAAGAATTCCTTTTAGTACTTTTATTTTTTTATTTTTTTTTTATTTTTATTTATTCATAAGACGCCGATCGTCAATATATGGGCGAATATGGATTTCGAATGAGTGTGATGAGTGTTGATGAGCGAATGTAGTCATTGTTACAAACTAAGGCCGACTATTCCTTAGTAAGTGTCGTTAATTAATAGCCCAATGACAAATGAACAGCCTGTGGTTATCAGCTGATCCTTCTCAAAATGTATTGACTCTGATTGGGATCGAACTGACAACCTTTAGCACATGAAGCTGGGATTGAACCAACTACGCTACCGACCAATTAGTACTATTAGCAATCTATCAAGAATACAAAAAAACACATTATTGATAGATCGTTAGTTCATAAACGTTCTTTTAATTATAATTAAGGTATAACTAGTATATACAATCATCATTAATTATAAATATAATTGAAAAATTATGGGGATAATCTTATTAGAGAAATTATGGGGGGAAAACAAGTACTTTACAAGGTGAATATTACCAATAAAACTAACAGTTAAGGACAAGCTTTGTACCTGTGCTAAACCGATCTTAAGTACAAAAGTCCTGACGCCTTAGAACTCCAGACGACTGGCTCTATTAGTAGTTGTAACACTCCAGTGTTATTAGAACTGTCTACGCATAATATTAATTTGACGATACTTCAATTATATATAAATATGAAATATTTCTACATTTTATATTTGACTGAATATTATTTTAAAAATTACTATCGAAAATGAAATGGTTTTGGGATTCACGTTAAAAAAATATATACAACAAGTAACTGTCGTGCTCCTGTGTTTTTTAGCTATACTTATAACTCATAAGAACTTAACAATCTTATTTATAATTTCTGTTCCGTGATTGTTTCATATTTTACTATCCTTCCTCTCTAAGGAATTTCATAATAAAACTGTAATAAGATATGTAGTAAATGTATATAAAATCATGTGGCCCAATAACAAATTAAGAGATTAGCAATAATACAAATCGAAAACTAAAAAACAGTATGCACACCTGTCGTGAACATACTTTTAGAGAGAAGTTGTTTATTTTTTTTACAAAGCACTGTTATGTAAATAAAGTTAAGGATAATTCCACTTACATTATTGTTGAAAGGATATTTGATTATTTTCCCCAGAAATCTATGAAAATACATATAATATCATGTCTATTAGCAATTGATATAACATTTATTCCGATTTACTAATCTGAGCGTGTATTTTTAAATAATAACAACAACTACAAAAAATAGTCATAACACTTTCAAATTTACACGAAAACTAATTTCTAAAAGCATATCCAACTATACGCATCTTATATAAAACGTACTTGATTCAAACAAACAAAACAGTACGAATTTTAATATTAAAAATTAGCATCATTCCTATTTTATTGTGCATATAAAAATACAATATTTCTAACAAAACAGTAAAATCAGTACGTAGACCGGACCTTTTCCGTTACTTCACTACCACTATTTATTTTATCGCAATTACACTTCGGTCAGGTCAGGTCAGGTCAGGTCAGGTTAGGTTAGGTTGGGTTAGGTTAGGATAGGTTAGGTTAGGATAGGTTAGGTTGATCAGCTACTAAATCTGATAAATACTTGTAAATCCAATGATTGACTTACCGCCGTATGCGCTCTCCGTGTGCAAGTTCTTGGAAAGCGATAAGATAAGACTAGCGATATCGGATTCCTAGTGGATAAAGTGAACGTAAAAATGGTTGGTGACCAGTTTTTAGAGCAATAGAATATTTTATCAAGCGGCAGTGAATTAATGGAAAGAAAAAAAAATGAGTGGTAGTGAATTTACGGGAAATATCCCACTAACCTAAATCCTAATATTGTTTATAATTTACTCAAAAATGATTTACGCACGTTTTCATAACTTTGTTTTAATTTAATCTAGAGAGTAGTTAGCATAGGGTACAAACCAACAGATTGAGTGTGAAATGCCAGATTGGCGATGTAAGCTCCCCCTAATCCAAACACTATGAAGCTAATTAACACTGATTAGACCTGACTGACCTGTAGGTGACTGTTGACTTCATTATTATTCATTTCTAAAACGCCAATCGTAGAGGTATGGGCGAAATCAAGGGATGAATGAGTGTAGTCATTGTCACTACCTGAGTTCTCCTTTGCTCAGAAAGAACAATTTATTAATAGTCCAATAGCTGGGGCAACTATGGGACCTACAGCTTTACATGGAATCCGAACCACGTAGTGTTAGTCTAATTTTCAGCTAACTGTAAATTCTGACATTCAGTTCTCTTCCCTACACAGCATCTGAATCGTGACTACCACCCATCATGACACCTCAGACTTCTATAGTAGTTTCCACGTCGATGGAAACCACTGAGCGGGTGCCGTGTCGGTATTAAGAGGACTAAGCTTTTAACCTATCGCTTACAACCTCAAACACTTTGTCTCCAAGTAGCTAGGTTACAGCACTGCGCTACCAGTGCCGAATTCATATTCTTCAATGAACTGTGATTTTTATATCATACGCTAAATTATTGTTTTTAATGAATAAAAACACATAAACAACGCAATTAAATTCATACCTAATATGTAATTTTTATTCGAAATTTCAACATATTACATTCGTAAAATATTGGATGGTAGAATAGTTATAATTATAAAAAAATCAAAAGCAGTTATTTAATTTTAAAAATGTATTTGTTTAGGTTTATGACTATTGTATTTATTATTTTGATATATAAAAATTTTATGGTGTTTTTTTTTACTGAAAATGTATCATCATAAGTTAATATTAATTTAAATAAATAACATAATAGATCAAGGAAATTACACCAGAATGTTCAACTTAACATAAACACGAAAATAAATTGCATAAACGTGAGTCAAGTCATACAACAAAAAATAAATGTGTTTATAGTTTGAGCTTGTTCACATTTGTGGAAAATAATAATAATAATAATATATATATTTAATAATGCATGAAGAAATAATCAGAATTACTGCAGTTGTTTAAGTTAGGTGATTGTATCATATATATATATATATAAATAATAAGGCAACTCACTAATGCAAAATTGTTAACATTAATCTATACGTTTAAAAGAAATAAAGATAATTTAAATTTGTTTTAACATTAGTTCAGTATAATTTAATAAATTTACTGTTCGTTTTACAATTGTTTAATATCTATCGCTCATATACAAGAAAAGGTCATAATTCTTTTTATATAAATCCAAAAATGATTATTTTACGGTCCAACAGGGTCCTAAATAAATAAGGTGATTCCACTTCTAGCTACTAGTTGTTCTTTTATTTACACGTTCAAAATCACTAAATTACACGTATGAAATATTTACGATCTTAAATTATTACTTAAGACACTATTTAGACACTTAAATTAATCACTAATATTCACAACAACTAATGTTACGTATCACACTAAATGTCCGAATCTTATCGGTATACTGTCACACTACAACGAATGTACTGTCACTAGACTGTCACTGTACAACGAACGTAAATAAACTAGACTGTCACTGTACAACGAACATACTGTCACTAGACTGTCACAGTACAACGAACGTACTGTCACTAGACTGTCACTGTACAACGAACGTAAATAAACTAGACTGTCACTGTACAACGAACATACTGTCACTAGACTGTTACTGTACATCGAACGTACTGTCACTGTACAACGAACGTACTGTCACTGTACAACGAACGTAAATAAACTAGACTGTCACTGTACAACGAACATACTGTCACTAGACTGTTACTGTACAACGAACTTACTGTCACTGTACAACGAACGTACTGTCAGTGTACAATGAACGTACTGACACTAGACTGTCACTGTACAACGAACGTACTGTCACTAGACTGTACTGTACAACGAACGTACTGTCACTGTACAACGAACGTACTGTCAGTGTACAATGAACGTACTGACACTAGACTGTCACTGTACAACGAACGTACTGTCACTAGACAGTTACTGTACAACGAACGTACTGTCACTGTACAACGAACGTACTGTCAGTGTACAATGAACGTACTGACACTAGACTGTCACTGTACAACGAACGTACTGTCACTAGACTGTCACTGTACAATGAACGTACTATCACTAGACTGTCACTGTACAACGAACGTACTGTCAGTGTACAATGAACGTACTGACACTAGACTGTCACTGTACAATGAACGTACTGTCACTAGACTGTCACTGTACAACGAACGTACTGTCACTAGAGTGTTACTGTAAAACGAACGTACTGTCACTAGAATGTCACTGTACAATGAACGTACTGTCACTAGAATGTCACTGTACAACGAACGTACTGTCACTAGAATGTCACTGTACAACGAACGTACTGTCACTGTACAACGAACGTACTATCAGTGTACAATGAACGTACTGTCACTAGACTGTGACTGTACAATGAACGTGCTGTCACTAGACTGCACTGTTACGAAAAAAACTCGTGAAAATATTTATCTGTTAATATTGAAATTTTTGTCTATATCTTTTCTATTCAATATATAAATTAAAATGGAAACTTACCAAGTAATACTTTATTACATTGTGGAATGTGGATGTGTGTGTATCAAGTTTGGACGAATGCATGCGTACTAGGGGATGGGTACAACCAAGTCATAATCACATTAACTGTGGACAGTGTATCACAGCAGTGTCGATTGAGTCGGAGGTCCTGAATGATATTTCGCTTAACAGAGCGTGATATATAGCAAATGTGACGTCACATGTAACCCTGTACCCTAAACATGTAGCAGGAGGGTAGCACATGTTCTAAATTAATAGTACTTTATGATGTCCTGCTAAACAGACCGCAAGTCACGTCATATGTATTCCGGTAAAGAAATCAGAAAAATAAGAGTGGGATGTGGTCTAAATATATCAATTCTTCTTTACCTAATGCTGAACATATAGCAAGTAGTTACGACCGAATGGTACGTTTCATGTAGCTCGAAATGTAACCACTGACATTAGGATGTGTCGTGGACTGGAGGAATACTTTTTAATTATTAAAAAATGTTAAAATACCTGTAAAAATCCGTCTTCAGTTTTTCTGATTTTTAGATATGAAACAATACTATTTCATAGGGTAGTTGAAAATTAGCCATGTTATACATAATTTCACTAGGTATCCAAATATTACCTAAGTACATACAAACGACAAAAACAACATTACTTATGTTTGTGTTACAATGACGTAACAATATTTGTTCAAGTATTGTCTAAAATAATTTTTTTATCAATCACTGAATAATGTTTGGTCTCGTTTTTCATGAAATCCCTAAAAGTCCCATTTACATGCACAAAATCAAACAAAATAAAATGGATTTCCAGGTTTCCTATCTTCATCCTTATATTGGAAACACGCAAAGTGTATTGGCAGTTCTGAATGGCTTTCCGCACCGACCTTATTCCAAGTGGTTGGAATTTTTCAAAATATTTTTTATTCAAACACCCTCCAGATTGAGTTTTCATTGATTAAATTCTTACGTTTATTGTATAGAATATTTCCACAAATTTGTTCGATAGCAAATAGTATCCTATAATTATATTTTCTAATAAATATGTTTATAATTTTCTTATTACTTTCAAAAAGTATGAGTTAAACAATACATTATTTAACTAACAATGTTATGTTCATATTCAGACTACTAAGTACCCATTTAGGTAAATGCGTATTATCCTTCTTTAGTGACCATAATACAATGTGGATAGTTCAACTAGAAAATTCATCTTAAAGCAATGATAATTCAGTATAAATATCCATTGGAGTTAAACTAAACTTTATGTGAGATTTTAAAAAATTAGACCAATTTCCTTCTTATCTGTTTTAGGAAATCATCTAAGTTAAGTAGTGGTTGGAGTTTGTCTTTTCGTACAAAGTGTTATCTAATTTTCATTAAAGTAAACATTTTGACACTCTTCCAACTTATATCGTATACTTTAGAATTTTTTGTAATAAAATGTTAATCAGCAATAGTTACATATTGAACATTTAAGTTCGTCCAAACTCAATTTATATAATATTGCTAAAAAATTTTTTTTTTACATAAATGTAAAGTTATTATAATAAATGAGTACCCCAGTAATTGACTACCAAAGTTGAAAAATGATTTGAGTTAACTGTTTGAGTTAAACACTCAGGAAGAAAACGATTGAAATAATCACATAGCTAAAATAAAGTTTCGCAGAAAATATTTAACATAAAAAGTTTTGGTGTGGGATATTCTCTCTGAAAAGTTTGTTTGTCAAGTTTAATTGTCAGACAACTTACGAAACGACGTTAGCTGAATTTTTCTCATTCACCCAAGCTTGTTCAATAGAATATTTTATTTGATGGAAATACAAAATAGTATACTTTTGCCTAGAATTACCACTTTTTGGTTAGTTAATTGATGTTACTTTTTTCCTTAAAGTTTAATAACGGAGGAAAAGGCAAATATTTATACCTTTATTATTATGATAATAATATGTAAGGTATAATTGTTATATGCTTATTGTCATTCTATTAAAAATGACGTTATTTATTTACGATGCATTAAATAACAGAATCCTCTAATGTCATATTTTACTAACCCATCACGTGTTTTTAATTTTAATTCTGCTAAGAATGGATCTTTATTTCTAATTTTTCAGAACTGTAAAACATTACTTACCAGTTCAAACGGGTCTGCAGGCATGTGCACGAATGTTAAAAATGAGTTAGGGATCGACCATTGGCTCAGTTGAGGATTCGAACCTTGGATAAGCCCTCTACAGTCCGAAACCTTGGCTACTGTGCTACTACGACGGTAATGATTTCAGTGAACTACAGAAGTTTAAAAAAAATATGTAATATATTAAGGGTGCTGCTAATATTCCCTTACATCAAAAGGCTGAAGTGTGAGTGAGTGTTTTATAGCCTTTGTAAATAATCCACTGATTCAAATTCGGTGAAGGTTTCAACGAGCTCTGGTTGATCATCAGGTATGAACTGAAGGATGAGATCACCTTTCAAGACTCGCCTTAACTGCATTAGCAATAGCACATGAACAAGTTTTCGGATTTCTTTTTACGCAGTACAATGCACTTACAATACACAAATTTTATGCAAAACGTCGAAAACTTCGTACTAATTAAATATATTACCTTAAATTTCGACCAATCGGTAATGGACTGTGGAAAATTTCTAACTTCATATAGTCTTCAGATTATAAAATATGAATATCCTGCCGATGTATTAATATGGGTGGACGGGTGGGTCAATACCACCGTACGTGTATGGGAGGGTGGGTGGGTCAATACTACCGTACGTGTATGGGAGGGCGGGTGGGTCAATCCCACATTACGTGTATGGGAGGGTGGGTGGGTCAATACTACCGTACGTGTATGGGAGGGCGGGTGGGTCAATCCCACATTACGTGTATGGGAGGGCGGGTGGGTCAATCCCACATTACGTGTATGGGAGGGCGGGTGGGTCAATCCCACATTACGTGTATGGGAGGGCGGGTGGGTCAATACTACCGTACGTGTATGGGAGGGCGGGTGGGTCAATCCCACATTACGTGTATGGGAGGGCGGGTGGGTCAATACCACCGTACGTGTATGGGTGGGCGGGTGGGGCAATCCCACAGTACATGTATGGGAGGGCGGGTGGGTCAATACCACCGTACGTGTATGGGAGGGCGGGTGGATCAATCCCACAGTACGTGTATGGGTGGGCGGGTGGGGAGGTGCATTTAAACTATTAAGGCCGTTTGTTTTTACTTTTTTAATTAGCTCTAAATCAAACTAATAGTATTTCATTTTTGTTAGCTCCAGTTTGAAAGACCAAAATGTAATCGTCTAACTTTGTGTGATCGATTATTGCCATACACGGTTCTTGTCCCTGGCAGTAATCGGTCACAGAGAGCACAAGAGCCAGGACAAGGCGAAGCTTGGTCTTTTTAGAAAGCAAGTACCTATGTTTGTATAACATTCTTAGTCGACTAAGTGCCCGCTGACAATCAGCATGTGATTGCGGGGAGGCTATCCAAACAATGGATCACATAGTTACAGAGTGTCCCCTGTGCTATTTTACGGAAGGATTATCAAGCATACACAGAATCAGTGAGGCATGTCTTAGATGGCTCGATGGATTGGGCTTAGTTTTGTTACAGGAGATCACTTTAAATTTTTAATCATGACTTTTCGATACTATTCTAACTATAAATCAAAGCTTTAAAATTAGCAATGGTAGCTGACAACAAACCATTCGATATATACAGTATACAATATGAAATTTGTGATTTATATGTCTAATTTATGAACATTTGCAAGTTACAGCTTCTTTGTTATTAACTTTCTCCTTTATTTAAATGAAGGGAAGCAGGTGTAGACTAAGTGAAGAGTAGTTTTTCTTGATGTCTTGAAACACTCATCATTTATGTGTGATAAATGAACGTTCTCAAGTAGTCTTTGATACACACCATTTACCATCTTCCGTGCGTAGTAAATTAAAGACAGGGATAATGCATCTTTCTTGTTTTAACTTGAATTAATAAATCAGAAAAAAATATGTACATTCAAGACTATTTTCCAACCCCTACTGAAGATTAAACAGGTAAATTCAATGTGGATTTTTTTTCTTCTAGAAATAACTTATATATACATATATTATGGAATATTTGCTATACATTTAATTTCAAAAATCATATCAGACAAAATTTACAATTGATCAAATACTGCAAGTAAATGTGGTAAATATGGAATATATATGTAGGTTTCACCGGATATCTATGAATGCTATTTATCAGATAGAAGTATACATTTTTATTAGCACATATTACAAAATATATTAATTCAGATTACCAATATTTCTTGACGTTTCTTGACACAAAATATTCGTATGTTTGTTCACATCAAATTGATATTTTCGCTACATCAATTTATTGCATCATTATATTTTCCAAGAGGATTTTATCTTACCGATGAGCTTTGGCCCAGCTACCATTTTTTATCTACTCTAAACGGTTCAGTATCTTGCGTGGACCGTAAGAAACACATAAGTACCAATAAATGTCCGTTCAGATTTAGAACTTAAACCGATACACGATAGGATGACTTAAAGAAATTGACGTTTATATGAACATTGCCTGTAAGGAGCTAGTAATTATTTAGATGCGAGAAACGAAGTAGATTAGTTATTCCAAAATAACTGAAGAATAACGCAAGTTTTTTTAAAGAATTATACGTTTACATTGAAAATAAAATTTAAAATGAATATATCTATTCTTCTTAATTTTCATACTGCCATAAATGATCAGTTTATTCTTAAAAATGTCAATTGTATATTGATATTAAGGTAAAATTAAGATTGTCGGTTTGTTATTCGGATCTTTTCCGTTAAATTACTTTTTTCGTTTCCGTTAATACACTACCAACTGATAAATATCATATTGCTCTAAAAACTGCTCCCCACTCATTTTTACGTCTACTGTGACGTGTCCGCTCGGAATCCGACATCACTGGCTTTATCTTATCGCTTTCCAAGAACTTACACGGAGAGCACATTCAGCGGTAGGTCAATTTACCAGTTTGTTATCAACTTTAGTAGCCACCTAACCTAACCTAATCGTAATTGCGATAAAAAAGTAGTGGAAGTGAATTTACGGGAAAGGTCATGCTATTCTTATGCAAATAAGTTTAAACTAAACTATTTTATAGGCTATTTTTACTAACCGTTCCCAAAGTATAAATTAACTTATTGTTTTATGTTAGTTAAAATGAGACTATTGTATCTTCAATCATCCTATACATGTAAAACATGTTAACCTATTATCCCAATAGTAAACTTTCCGCTAAAGGTAACAATAAACAGTGCTTCAAATAAATATAGCACAATATAACAACTTTGTTAATATTACATTATTTACTATAGTAAAAAGTTGAACGCACCCTCAGTTCTTGTCAGATGATGAGTCATCTCATATATTTATTATACGAGGGTGTGACATGTTCAAATATAAATCTGTATGTATACTAACGTCACTACTACTCATTAGTATTGTTCTTAATGCTTATTATTAGTCAAAATTTTACTTGATAATCAACAATTATTACTAGTTTGTGAAAAATTGTGATAATTTTAACATTTATTAATAAAAACTCATATTAACTGAATTTATTTACTCTCCATAGTTGATTCACTAGTTAACATGTGAACATCACATAAAATAAAATATACTAATTTATTTATATATGTATATAATTTTCTTAAACTTACATTAAAATTATGTGATACATAAATAGATTCAACTAAAAAATAGTAGACTACTATTTTAATTACAGTAAACATTCGATATTAGGTAAGTTTCAACAGTGACTGGGAGTTAGTAGTTTTAACGTTTTTCTGTTGTTATATTATCATATTAATAACATTCTATACATACAATAAACATTTTTATAAAATTTTTATTTTAATTTTTTTAATCATTTACATTGTTTTTAATGGAAAATTTATAATGGTGATAATACAAATTACTGTTTTACATTTAAAAACAGTCGCGCATACAATAGCATTATATTAATAAATTAATATACAAAAATATAGTTTATTTATTGGTTGGAAACTAGTTTTTTGTATCAAAAATATTAAATACGAGTAATATTGAAACATTTGAAAATAAAACTGTAGTATTCTAGTAATTTAACTTAAACTAATTGCCACCAAGTCTTTCTTTCCATGTAATATCTGTGAAATTCAAATGAAATAATATTTTGTAAGTTTGGGAGCCAGGAGCTCAGGCCAATAATTTATGTGTCCAACAGGAGTCCCATCCTTCCTGAGGAAAACCACCCCTAATTTCCTCCGACTTCTAACTTTTCTCAGTGTAGTCCTGAGCACTTGAGGATAATCCAAGTTTTTTAAAGGATTATACGATTACATTGAAAATAAAATTTAAAGTGAATATATCTATTCTTCTTAATTTATGTTGTCATAAATTATCAGTTTATTCTTAAAAATGTTAATTGTATATTGATATTAAGGTAAAATTAAGATTGTCGGTTTGTTATTCCAATCTTTTCCGTTAAATTACTTTTTTTGTTCCCGTTAATTCACTAGCACTTGACAAATATCCTATTGCTCTAAAAACTGCTCCCCACTCATTTTTACGTCTACTGTGACGTATCCACTAGGAATCCGATATCACTGCCCTTATCGCTTTCCAAGAACTTACACGGAGAGCGCATTCAGCGGTAGGTCAATTTACCAGTTTGTTATCAACTTTAGTAGCCACCTAACCTAACCTAATCGTAATTGCGATAAAAAAGTACTGGTAGTGAAATAACGTAAAAAGTAGTGGAAGTGAATTAACGGAAAAGGTTATTCTTATGCAAATAAGTTTAAACTGAACTATTTTATAGGCTATTAATACTAACCGTTCCCAAAGTATAAATTAACTTATTGTTAAAAAACTTGAGAATAATTTATTAGGATATTTAATTTTAATTATAGTAATAAAATATAATGTAAATCCAATTTGTTTTTAAGCTGTCTACTTACTTCATGGGGTGTCAAGCTTACTTCAAACGGTAATAATCAAAGTTATAATGCGCAGTAATTTTAATGTTCATGGAGTGGTGATGTGGGGATTTATATTTTATTTAGTTATAATCTCTATATAACTAAATACAATACCGAATTATTTAAAACAATATTTAATAACATCCTCACAACAACGTATTAAATTTGTCCTAATGTAAATATTTGATAACGTTGATAATTTTTTTATTTATCAAATGTAATTATATTTTAAATCATCATCTTTTAATGTTATAAGTTTTTATTGTTTTAGAAAGATTAATTTTGTCGTAAAGTTCTTCCCTCAACACGAAGAATTCACTTACGATAATTTATAAGAGTTTTAATTAATAACCTGTGTTGGTTTTATAATTTATATAAATTGGTAGAAGCCATGTTAAATGAATATACATGGATTAGTTATATAAATATAGTACGAGTATTTATATAGAGATATTCATTATGTTGCAAAATGTTTCACTTACAAAATGTTATTGCACTAAACAAATTGTTTTTAAATCAAGTTATTTTAAATTTATAATAAAAAACTGTTCTAAATACGTTCATACAGTGTTTAGATTTTAATTTAAATCTAACTAACTTATATCGAACTAGATCATTGCCTACTTTGTAAATCAAACCAGAAGTGGGATGCTGGAAAAACATCGGAACTATACATCTAGTGATATCCGATAGGAGACTGGGACGGTATTTGTAACAAAGCTTCGTAAATGAAAATATTTTGTATTTCAAAAGAGAACATTCCATCTTTCACTTGTCAATGGTATAAGATATTTTATTTTTCCGTAGAATGAGATTATACTGTTATATCATAGTTAGGAAGCTAAGTCATTATACATAATTCGTGAGTGTGGTAGGTAAACTAATCATACTTGCATTAAGGTGGTGCAACCCTACATTAGAGCTTGTGACCTTTTGAAGTGGTGAATTTAGCTGATTTAAAATCACTATTAAGACAAAGCCTTTCAAAGAACAAATTAAATTTTTAATAACTACGTTTTTTACACATAACTGAAGGTGTTTTTATTTTCATTAAACATTTTAATATTTTTAATTTTAAAGGTTTTAATAGTGATTTGAATCAGCTAAATTCGCCAACTCAAAAGGCCACAAGTTCTAATGCATGGTTAAAAGAATTTAAATAATACTTTCCCAGTCTCGAGGGAAGGTACATTAACTAATTTCTATTGTAAAACTGGGAAATTAAATCTATGAATGTCCAACTTGTACATGTGAGTGTGAGGGGTGATCGCACACATCGTACAAAACGTACAGTGGAATTGATCCACCCACCCACCGTTTCACGTATAGTGGCATTGACCCACCCACCCACCCATTCACGTACAGTGGCAAAGGAAATAGACTCACCAAAAACCGATTACGCCACCTTAAACCTAAATTTACAACAACAAAAAAGTAAACACAGTTTTTAATAAAAAGTTGGTAAAAGTGTCTTATAATACAAATATAATATTAAATATATTCAATTACATTTTGCTCAGTCTTAATGTAAATTAAAACTAACACTCATATCTCTCAATTACTGAAATTACAAAGACTTTTTTTCCAATAAAAGTAAATGTTCAATTAAGTTGAGTAATATTATAAGGTTGGCAAGCCTGGCTTGCTCTTTGTGTCCAACTAACAGCACATTCCAGGTTATAAAGATGACCAATGTAGTATTTAGCACGTGTGACAGTATATTAAGTGATTTTATGTTTACATACATACTGTACTAGTTCTTAAGCGTGGCCCAGGACAAATTGTCCTCAATTAAGTTAGTAAATTCTATTTTATGGACACGGGCATAATTTTTAAGGTTAGAGTTACGTTTCACCCTAGTCATATAAAAATATCAAATTTAAAGGATATCTTATTATACCAGATTAAGTTAAGACTATCTTAAATTAACTAAACAAAATAAACCTGGGATCAAACGTTTTAAAAAAAGTACGTCCTATTTTACCAGACAACGTAAGGCTTAAGGAACCCTCTCTAACGCTTAACCTTTAGACCAACAGCTTAAGGGAGACTTCCGAACTCACCACCACCAGTGACCGGGCAGGAGAACTGCGTGCAAGGACAGGATCGCTTAGACGGTCACCCAGCCAAGGGACAGCCACTCTCTATGTTGCTTGACTCCGTTATCTTGCGATAACATCGAAACCCTCCGGTCAAGGCCACTAGTCACTGGCCACGGCTTAAGGGTGACTTACGAACTACCAAAGGCAGAACCACCCAGACCATCTAAGGAATGCAACCCTCGATGTTGCTTGATACTGGTATCTTGTGACGGTTTTGCAACCCTCCTATCATGATCTGCAATAATCAATTCAGAAACAAAAAATCACTTCAATTATGACTCGAGTTTTACAACTCATAAATTAATATGTTTTGTATTTTTTTAATACAAAACTTTCATACTACTGTGCCACTACTTATATAGCAATTTATATGACCATCACAAAATACAGCCATTTGAATTAGTATTAAAACTGTTTTTAAGATTCCTTAGAGATCGTTTATAAAAGTTCATAAACTATTTTAAAGAGTTATTTATACACTATATTAATACATTCATTGTTATACTCAGTGTATGTTATACTAAGTAGATAATCGATTATTCACAATCTAAAATATTCCTCTTAATTTTGCTTTTAAAAAGATCATGAAATAAGGAGGCAAACTAAATAAAAAAAAGTAATATCGAGCTATGGTAAAATTAAGGTACATAGATGGCAACTTTAAATATATGAGTCAAGTTTAACTTTCTAGAACCCACGGGAATGTTCAGAACAAAATTATATGTTAGAAAAGGAACCTTCAAACTTATGTAATTTCCCTAAACCAGTGAACTCTTGCGTTAACGGCGCCACGACATTGCACATCGGTCACTCGAACACATACGCTGCAATAAAATGACAATAACACCTAAATTCAGTTAAAAATGCACTTATGAAGGAAATAGTGAAACAAACTTCATGTTTAAGCAGAGAATATTTACACGGACAGGTAAACAACTAGTAAAGAATTGCGAT